>CM056825.1:2520000-2605000 GCA_029853015.1 Chelidonichthys spinosus | reverse complement strand
TAAAACTAATGCATGCTGGAATCACTTTGCATTTTGTTAAGAAACACATATTTCTATTGAGTTTATGTCGGACATAAGACATCTTTTCGATCCTTCGAAGCAAACAAAGACGATTATAAATCACAAGGTGTCCCTGCATAAATAAAGGATTAATAGATAAAATAATGTCTCCTGTGCTTTTTAAATCCTTCCTCCACCTCCTCACCTGCGTTTGTGTCCAACCCTCGTCGCCTAACGAGCCCACAGACATCATCAGACACAATCAATCACACTGATTTCATACACGTTTTACCTCCACTGAGTTCTGGGCTTCGCTCATCTTGGCAGCGGTGGTTTGAAACTCTCCGATGAAGTCGTGACCTCCGTCGTTGTCGTAGTCGTAACACAGGACCTGTCGTTGTGTGGAACGCAATCATTTCTTTGTGGTAATGTATGTGTTTGTTTGTTTGCCCTATTTACACTCTCCACTTTTAGCTAAATAAATAAGAATAGTTGACATTCTACTTGCCAGTGTAACAGATACATAACGACTGACCTTGATGTTTCTGTCCACGTCTCCATTGCAGAGAGAAATGAGCGGCACAGTAAAGGGTTTCCATGCTGGATCTAAAGTGTTCTTTATGACCTGAAGTGATACAGAAGGAGGATGTAAACGCTGGATTACGTTTTGTTGTAGCTGACAGACAGTGCTCATGGTTGACAATAATGTCAGGTAGATGATAACTCACCTCAGTCCTATGCACCAGCATCCACTTCCCATCTTCTCCCTGTTTGTGGAACTCCAGGTAGGGGTCTGACTTCCCGAAGAAGTCCTGCACAGAACGGAGAAGTAAAGTCTTTAATTCTGTTTAATTAATACATTCATAAGTCGCTCTGCCCTTCTGTGGCGGCTGTGCTTTGTGTTTATTCTGGTGGTTTAGCCGGAGGCTGCACAGCAGGCACACATCGGCATTAGTTCAAATCACAATTCAAGCTGTGCTTTTTCTGTCATTCTTCTCCTCCCCGTGCACCAGCAGCCACTCCGTAGGTCCGAGAATGAAAATAAACCAACCAGCCATGCACTAGATCGCCCGTTAGCTGGATGAAGGTGTGTGTGTGTGTGTGTGTGTGTGTGTGTGAGGTCTAACTGCCTACCTTCTTATCCAGTTTACGTCCACTCAGGGTCAAAGTGATGATTCGGTTGTCAGAAAGCTCCTGAGCTGTGATCTAAAACCACATTACAGGAGGACATGAGGTCTAGGAGAAGTACCGGTACATCAGCAGCCACGATAACGCCTTCAATAACAGTAACGGCAGTCATCGTCATCAACAACAGCAAACATGCCATTATAGTGAACAACAGCGGCCGCATCCACATGACCAACGACCTTTGATAACGTGGTACACTGTGTGTGTGTGTGTGTGTGTGTGTGTGTGTGTGTGTCAGAGAGAGAGAGATAGAAACAGAAAAGAAAGTTTAAGATACAGAGAGAGTTATTCTTACCATGATGGATCCTTTGCCAGCTTGCTTCCCATTGGCTAAGATCAAGGGTCTGTGAAGTTTCTTATTGGACACGATCTAGTGGACAATCATAGACACACACACACATACACACACACACAACACACACACACACACACACACACACAGGACATGTATGAATTACAGTGAGACAACAGTAAAGCTGAGAAACCGGAGAGAGGAGAAATCCTTCCATACCACTCCCAGCGTACAGATGAATTCTCCCAGGAAGTCGTGCTCGTAGAGCTGCGTGGCACACTTGTCCTCGTCGAACATGGCGAAGCGAAGCTTCTGGATCTCCTCAAAGTGGTAGTCCACCTGGAACTTCACTCCAAACACTGGGTTCAAGTTGTTCACGGCTGTCTCGGTGCGGCCGAGCTAAACCGCAAGAAACGAAGGAGAAACGAAGGAGAAACGAGGAGGAAGGATGTAATCCTCCACAGGTGGATCCAGCTTGGAGGTCATTAACAGTGATGCGTTTCCAATGGCCCCAGAACAAGAGTCCAGACAGCACAGAGACAGATCCCAGTGTGTGGGTGTGTGTAAGAGCCCTGTTGTAGGGCTCTGGTCCTCTAAACCAGGTAGTCTGACTAACACCCAGCTACTCTCCAGTCTGACCTGAACACGCTGCACGCTGCGTTTATCCACCATTAGGCGAGGTCAATATGTCACCACTTCAAAAAACATTGCTGAAGGGGCATTTGACCCATAAACCAGACACGATGTGTCAACACCAAATAGTCTCTTTCCTGCTGATTAACAAGCATGAAAAAAAGCACTTTTCTTTGTCTCATCATGGGTTTTGTTGAGTCTGTCTCCTGTTTATACTTCTCACTTGATGTATTACCTCAGTAAACAGGGTTAGGGTTCATGTAAACATGTAAACGTGAGTTTATGGTCTCAATCTCTAGTTTCAAGTCTTCTTCAATCCAGCATGATGTTCATTTAGTACATTATGGTCCATTTAGAGTCCACAAATCAATGTGTAACGTCACCATGACGACATCCACTTCTTATAGCAAGTACTAGAGCTCTCTATGATAAATAAAGTGTAATATAATGCATTATTTAAGATCTAATTATCAAATATTACCATTGAAACACACAGAACTAAGATGGTGGAAATGCTAAACATTCTAACTGCTAAACGTCAGTATTTTAGTATTTTAGTGGCTGAGTACAGCCTCACAGAGCCCAGCGAGGATATTCTGAGCTCTGAGGCTTTTATTCATTCTAACTTAAATTGAAGCAACTTGGGGATTGTAGGATTTTTTTTCATTCTTTTATTTGCCAACTTCCAGTTCACGACCCATTTAGTGGACACTTGTTATCTCACACACAGTGCACCATAGCTGCCCCCCCCCTCATCTTCCTTTTAAAACACATTATCTTCTTCCATTGTGCAGTTTTACCATTTTCGCTGGCAGAGAGTGGAAAGTATGCTGAAAATCCCTGTTTTCACTATGTGTAGAACCAAATAACTGTCTACCTCTATAAACCTTTTATGTGTCATTTCACATACTTTGATCCAAAATAGATTCGATTTCTCTGACTAGAAATAGTGATTACTGAAGAACTGAGAAGAGACGGGACCTACTTCAGTTTTAAATGCAGCCTGCTGGCGGTGCTTACACCACTTATCCATCTGGGTGACGCATGGCTGGAGAGCAGAGGAGCTCGGCTGCACTTTCTGGCTTAAAAACTAATGTTGGTGGGTCATCATGGCAGGCTGAAGGCTCAAGTGCATGTCTCATAGTTGTGCCAGTGTGGATATAATCCTGGCTCATCGAAATTAATTAAGGCCATAGTGGCACCTCCATTTTTGTTCATTATGTGCCCATCGGAGACAGGCTGAAACAGGCCTTTTCCTCTGAGATATAAATGGACTAATATGAATATATACAGCTGGCTCACTAAGTAGGTGGTAAGTAACAAGGTTATGACGACAAGAACGTCTTAAGACTGCCGTCAAAGCTTCAACAACATCCCGACTGTACGTGGGAAAACGTCACACTGAATGTGCTGCAGGCGATTAGTATGAAGATTTACAGTTCGGAGAGAAAAAAAAAAACAAGGAATAGCCAGATGGGCCTGCAAACAGGGTCCTTCTCAGAGCTGAGATCCATATTTCTGTCGGCCGATCGTGTTCTTTAAAGTCTCTCTGACACCAGATGTAGCTGCTATCATCATTTCCCATCATTCTCCTCTTGTTTCTGTCCCTCATCCACGTTCTCATCTCGGTCTTCTCCTGCTCCATCCTCCCGTTCTCTCACTCATCTTCCCTTCACCCTTTTTCACACCTCCTCGCTCCAACACTCTTACCCCCTCTTACTCCCTTCCTCCCCCCGACGGACCCAGCTGCCTCTCACACCTCCATCTCACAGGACGGATGAAGATGGACAGAAAGTCAGACGGAGAGAGACAAGCGAGGGGAAGGGGGGGAGGTCAAAGCTAACGGGGGGGGGGGGGGTCAGAGAAAGTGAGAAAACCGGGGTGCAACAGAACGAGTGAGCTGTGGATAATATCCGAGAAAAAGAAGGTTCGCCTCCTCCGTCGTTCACTCACTCCTGGAGCTTTTGTTTCCTATCCCGTTGCCATAGTAACCATTGGTAATTTCACATCAGAGCCACATGCCCTGCTGACCGACAGCTAGCTACTACCCGAGGCACACGCCTACACACACACACACACACACACACACACACACACAAACAAAAAAGGCAGTTGGCCCTGTTGACCAGCTGTTGGATAAAGCAAAGCCTCGAGGCAGCAGCCTACACAAACCCAAACTTCATCACCATATTCCTCTGCAGCAGCTTTAACTTACAGCTTGTGTTTTTATTCATCAACACCCTGTAAACACTGTCCGCCATACATTCACATCGCACAGTGTCCACAGAATTAAAGCCAAGGGGAACACATAAGAAACAAGTACTCAACTTCACTGACTGTGTCCATTAAATGTGTTTTTATTCCATTTATTTTGATTCTTAACTGGAGCCTGTCACAGCACATATTGGGGCAAAAGGTGGGTTACACACTGTATGACCTTATGATGCAATGAGCAGGTCTATGGTCATGTCTGTTGTTGGTGTTACAGTTTTAATCTGCTGTCAGACAGGTGATGCATTTCCATAGAGACGGATGAATCAATCCATCCATCCAGGAGAGTCAGGGACATGCCAGTCAAGCAGAAACGGTGTCATACAGTCTAAAGAGAATCTAATCAACCACTAATAATCATCATCACATGGGGATTCACCACGGGGCTTTAGGTGCACTTTTGATTGCCATTTCAGGTCCACCATGTTACTGTAAGTGCCAGTTTCCCTTCATGTCATCCTCCCAGCCATAATAACAGGAGGAAAACTCTCTGACCGCAAAGCCTAATAAGTACCTCAAGGGTCATAAACACAAATTTAACAGACAGAGCTGTAACTTCAGAACTTTTAACTCTCCCATGACCAACTCTGTGATCACACCGTCGTTAACAGACTTGAAGTAAACGTACGGTACTAACACAGATCTGCAGTCAGCTAACATCATGGAATCTGATATCATTAACTTGGCAGCCCTCAGAGTGCCTGCTCGGTGCCAGGGCCAATGTTGGAAGAACATTCACGAATGTTTCAACATCCTACTGGGCTAAACACACTGGGGCTCCATGCCAGATGGTCAAGACGTCATGAGCTTGGTCTCACAACACACACCGTCTACAAAGCCATCCTCTGCTCTTTCTTTGCTCAAAGATGTGCCGGCGTGTTGGATGTGACCCTGAAAGCACTTCTAACACTTGAAATGTTCCAGCCTCCCTCCGGTCTTCTTTTCATCCCCACCTCCCTGGACTTGAAATAAACAGCACGGAGAAGCAGAAACAGGTTTGACTCCGTATGATCGGAAAAACACCGAAATATCATCTCTCTTCAGCCTTTTCTCCTCAATCGTTCATCCCCTGAAGACAAACCATGCCGCTTCTCTAGCACATCTCCTCCTCCACTTCTCCATCTGTCAGTTCTTGCCTCCGTACTCACCTCCACCCAGTTTCCATCCACCTCATGAAAGAGAACACAGAACGGGTCCGACTTGGAGGCCACGTCTCGGTCCAGCAGGCTGGTCGCGGTGACGGACAGCTCCACCCGGGTGACACAGTGCTGTGGTCCGACACTGCGGGTCTGGCCCTCGGTGGTCGAGCTCAGGGTGTAGGCCATGTCTGGGGTCACAGTAACTAACCCTGCATACAAAAACACAAATGACACCGTCATCAGCCGGATCACACACAAGACCAAGACTTCACGTCGAGAGGAAATCAACAACCTACTGTTCAACATCGGTAAAACCAGGGAGCTGATTGTTGATTTTTAGAAAACGGAGGTGATGACACACACACACACACACACACACACACACACCTCCTTCTTCATCAATGGAGCTGAACAGTTTTTCGTTCTTGGCAAATTTGACAGAGGAGCAACAGAAAGCCTCCTTACTGGCTCTCCAGCAGGTGATAAAACCCGCCAGAACATCGTCGCTACTCATCTACGGAGCATCACTGATGGGGAGACAAGAGGTGCCTGCAAAGGAAAAGTACAAAAGCCACCCGAGTCACAGCTCGTTCTCCCTGCTGCCTTCTGGCACGCGATACAGAAGCATCAGCTGCCGTACCAGCAGACATCAGAGCAGTGAGACTCCTAAATTTAACCTCCACCCGGCACCATAAAATAGTCTTTTTGTGCTCTCCTTCTGAAGCAACTACAAACTGCACGCTGCTGCACAAACCTGTTGTACAATGACAACAAATGGACCTTGAACAGGTTTGGATTTGAGTAGTATATATGTCGCTGTATAAGTCAGAACTTTAAACCATCATTCCCTCACATGGCTGTTGGGAAATGACCGCTAACATGGCTGTCTATAATTAGGGCTTAAAATTCTCACAAAAACATCAAAATGTGTTTGTATACACACAATCACTGTTTATGTTCAAATATTATTCACATAAAAAAAAACAACTTGGCATAATAAACTGCTCCATCATATAACCGCATTTAGAGATTAAAGGTTCAACACGATCTCTGCCAAACCAACTTTACTGCAGGTTGTTTACATCCACAGCGATGGCCGCCGTCCAACATATCATGCTATTACTGTTGGGGGTCTTACGTAACACTCAGCTGCCAAAGTGTGTGTTTTACACTGACAGCCGACAAAACACCTTCTGGAAACATCCATGGCAGAAAACAATAAGACGCTGGCGACCTGTTGCCTACAGGTGGTTTGCAGAGGTAGATTATTGCAAAAATAATGCTGCAAAAGAATTTGAAATGTATTCTTTTAGTAATAAAGTATAACAAAAAAGATACTACAAATACTTACAACAAAACCTTAAACACAAAGAATGTGAGGCCTCGACCTCCTGTGGAAAACCACAACCAACATTAAGCATTATAAAGACACACACACACACAAAAGAACCTCCCAAACCGAGAAAGGCTCAGGAGAGACGTGGTGGAGAGGAAACACGTCCCGAGTGTGTCTGACCATGAATGTTCTCAGCAGTAACTTGTGTCATGTTATTCCTGGAGGTGTTAGTGGACAGATAAGCAGCACGGCACCTTGTGTCCACAAAGGTGTTTTTTTTCCCTCAGAGCGGCGGAGCTAAATAGGATGCTGTCTGTTGCTAAGATACTAATGTGTCATAACCAGCATGCTGCTCCCGGTCTGCTCCTGTGATGTCACACAGTGGGGATGGACTGGAAACTATATTCTCATTCATTCAGTCATTCTCAGGGGGGTGAAATGCTTCCTCTGACCGGCTGAAATACTTTCACCCCTCCTTATTCCTTCCATGAATGAAAAAAAAAATGATAGATGAAAACTGCATTTCCTCCAAGATGAGCTCATAAAAATGAAAGACCAAGACACTGCGTAGACAAATCATACATGTATGAAGGCAGGGTCTCCTATTATTGTCAACAATGATTATTGGAGCTGTTATGAGGAGAGGGAGAAAAACAAACGTCTTCTGCTCAAGTGGTCTCTGAATATTTCATTTTTTAACAGGCTGTGGTCTCTGCTTGGAAATATTTACTGTGGCTGCAAACAACCTGGACCCATTATTAAGATCACCTCACGCCCTGTCAGAGGGTCACCATGCAAAGACGTCATGCATCACAGGGAAGCATGGACTATACAGCAGGATGGCACAGAAACCAGCCTCAGGTCTCTCTGGTTGAACTGACCCCTAGTAGACGTTCACACCTGAATCACCTCTGCAGGAGGAGCGAGAGAGAGAGAGAGAGAGAGAGAGAGAGAGAGCATGCTGATAGACCAAAAACAGCACGGAAGCCGTTTGAATACTTGTGAATCGCAGAGTGAGCTCAGCACGGTCATTAAGTCTAATTGCATGTCCCACGAGCCACATTCCTGACAGACTGGCCAATAGAAATCCAGTAATCATTCAGAGATTTGTCAATTCAAATTCAACATGAAATCAATCAAAACAGTGAAGCCCCTCTCCTCCAGACACAAACACACAGCATGCAAGGTGTTCAGTAACCAGGTCACACCTTTCTACCGTACTTAACCTAAACAATGAGCAGGATGAATGCACATTTTTTCACAACACTCAGCAGCAAATTGCCAAATATCTACAAATGAAACACAAAATTAGAAGAAAATATGAAAATAATTTTTTTTAAAAACCGTCGCGCTCACCTAATAAAATGACGTGCAACTTCTTTGTCGCTCTTCAGTTGAGTTTATTTTAATTAAGTGAGACTAAATAAAAAAATCCCCACCAAAAAGAGCGTTTCGTTCTACCAGAGAGTAGAAGTTGCTGTTGCCATGGTTCTTGTTTTATCCCGAGTATCCTGAAAGGAGCAACAGTGTGTAAACCATCCTCTTGGTCACCTGGATCCTGCTCTCTGCGCCGCGCGCCACTGACGGACCGAGCGACATCAAGCTAGCGGGCACGAGCTCACGACCGGAAGTGCTGCGAGGTATCCTTACACAATAAAAGCGCTTCCGTTTTAAAGAGGGGTTATTAAAGTAGTCATAAACGCTTGCTTTGTGTGACTGTCTTATCTTATGCCGTGAATTAATGACCATCTCATTCTAAATTGCAGTAGCCTGTCGGTTCCGTTATAATAACATAGTATTGTAAAATCCAACAAGATAATCTATTGGTCCCATGGTGCCCTCTTTTGGTTAATGCAGGTATCACAACCCAAGTAGTAGTAACATCGAAATGTACACAAACAAATACATATACTCAGAATTAACAACAAACACAGCTCATTCATAACAAGCGTATAGTGTTAATGAACCGTTGTCTTCAGACAATGATGGGGACAATAGTATTCAATATAGTTATGATGAAACATCAGGATTACTGTGTGTAGTATGTCTTGGGTGTCCTGTGAATCCTGAACACAGCAGAAGAGCAGAAACTGCACCTTGCACCACCTCTCTTAAGCACAAGAGGGCTCCAGACCGACATAAACCAACTACTGTGACTGTGTCTTGCCAACATTTGTCACTGAGGGTACAGTTTCATTGCTGCTGCTCTTGTTGGCATGCATCTGAATTAAAGTAAGTGGGTTAAAATCATAGGGGGAGTACTTGTGTACTACAGAAATTATTTATTTATTTATTTTATTTACTGTTTATTTTTGACATGTCATCATAGCTAAAAATAAAACAAACAAATACAAAAAAAAAACAGCAAAAATGGTAATGTTATGAAAAGTTATGAAAACATTCTGATTTGTTTAATGTATGTTGGAGTTGTCCATTAATGTATTGTCCTTGAGATATCAGAAACAAATGAATTAAAACAAACATTTAGTAGATATGACATTTAAACAAAGGCCAACACTCAATGCAGTGCTTTTTGTCGTTTTTGTTTTTTTATCTCGATAGCAATCGCAGTGCAAGTCAGAATGAATTCATGTCAAGGAGAAGATTTGTCACGTGAGAAGACAAATCTGACCAAAACCGCTTTCAACAGATGAGCTACAGGAGTCCATCTTAGTCTGTGCTAATTAAAGTCCAGTGTCCTTGCACAGATCATAACTAAATTCTGTTTCAATAACATCCAGTTAAATAACAATCCATGATAAGAGCTGAAATAAATACGTAGATTAGCTGGACCACAACCTGAAATGACCATGAGAGTAGATACCAGAGAGGAGGTTCCTCCCTGCCACCTCCTCCATTTACTGCAAGTGTATGAGTTATTGTGTTTTCACTCATGTGGCCTCTTGTTATCGTCACCAGTGACAGTGACTCAGTGCATTACAGTCTGCCAACTTGTTTCCTCACCTTAAAGTTAGTGCAAACCAAGTATTCCTTTGCACCACGGCCTCTAGCTTCATGGTGGTGAGGGACGGCACAAAGAGCAGCGACTGTGCAGCAGTGACGGGATTGAAAAGGTGCAGCCGATCAAAATAATTTGCTTGTTGTCGTCTCTCAGCCAGCTCTCTTAGATAGGGATGTCGTGAACCTCATTGCAGTTTTACAGAACTTCATCCATCCGTCTCCAGACAGAAAAATCATAGTTACTAACAGCTAGAAAAACATAGTTCATCATCTTAAGAAGAAAGAAATGGGTCTCATACAACATCACATGACTATTGTGTCTCTTAAGTGGCTTATTTAACCAAATGTGTTGTGTGCTGCTGGGTAACACTATTAACAATATCAATTAAAGGAACAAAAAGTGAATTTCCACAGCACTTGTTCACCGATTCCAATCATCTAAATCATGTGTAATATTACTATAATATCTCTATTGGGAAGTTTATGTTTATTTTTTTTGAGTGATGCTACAATCAATAATCATGTAGCAACACACTGTTAGTGAGGATTATGTTATATTTCTCATATTAGAGTATGTCATAAGCACAGCTGTCTGTGTCTGTTCAGAGGCTCCACAGAGAACAGACTTGATATATTCATACAAACCCACACATGGATCACCAGGATCACCACACAGCGAGTGGACCATTAACAAAAGGGACGTTGTGTCACCGCCACACTGTCAGCTGATTACACCAGTTTTCCACTGTGAAACTAGAGGCCAATGAGTGCATAGTCATACATTTAAATAGTCTCAAATAGATAGCTTGTCTCAAAAATAACACAATTCAACAGTGAAACTGTGATTAATCTCATTGTTCCCTCCCAATATCATAGACATTAAAGGGAAATACCAAAAAGGGATGCAGGTTGCCTCCATTGTAGACCACATAGTGGCCCTCCGACCCCCACAGTATTAGAGACACCAGCTGCTGCTGCTTCACGTCTGATTGAGGGTTTTAAACCTAAAATGTTCCATGGAGATCTGAAGCATTTGCTGTAAGATCATTCCTTGTGCTTTTGTGATGGTCACACTGCATGGAAAGGCATTTGAACTCCATTTGTGACTGGAGCTGTTGCAGTGATTCACCTCTGCAGAGTCTGACGAGCTGGAATGTTACTTCTCCCCATCATCGGCCCACTATCCGGCCCACATTAGGTGGATGAGAAATTCAGCCTCCCGTCCCTCAGACCGAGTCTCTGGGCCTCAGTGGTGGAGACGCTGTTTCTCCACAGCCTGAAAGGCACCGCGGTTTAAAAACAAAACAAATGTAGCTGATGTGAATCAACAGGATATTATAAATGATCGTGGAAAAAAGAGAGACACCATGACAGCAGGTTTACCTGATGAGCTGCAGAGCAGGACACGACTGTAAGGCTCTAAGTAGAGCCTCCGCTCCAGAAACAGTCACCGAGTTTGACTCCAGACTAGGAGAGTTAAAATAAAATACTGCAGATACAGTTTTATACCCTCCAAGTGTGTACATCTGAATCTACAAGAATACATCTTACTGGTTGCAATAAAGGCAAAAGAAATGTACTTTGATACCCGAAATAAACAAAACAAACAGATATTAATCTAACTGTGTGTGTGTGTGTGTGTGTGTGTGTGTGTGTTCACAAACTCACTCTATTCTGCTGAGTTTCTGGCAGAGAGGCATGACTCTGGCCAGCTCCACAGCCACTTTATCACCACAATTATTCCATCCCAGACTAGCAGCAGAGAAACACCGTGGTAGAATTCAACAGTTAGATCATCTGGGCTGACAAACCTCACACCGTTTATGAACTATTCATCCATAAAACACGGTCTGATCTTCATCATCGTCACTATAATCGATGTAAACTAATAAGAATTTGCATATTTATTTATTTATTTATTTGATAGCGGTGCTCGTGGAGGAAAGCATGGTTTCCCCTCTAAACAACTATGACAACATCTCACATCGGCATCCTGAATGCTCTTAATGTTACTGGGACAACGTTAAAAAATCAGCCTATAACAGCATCCTCAAAGTGAAGCATGGAGTACGTCATCACTATGGTTACTCAGTGAGGAAACACCACGTACATATCCTTTGTGTTGTTGTTGGCAACACCCTGCTCGTCTCTGCCAGGCTATATACACCCGGGTGTGAACAGCCATTGTGCCTATTTACACCCGGTGTATTTAGCATTGTTGGGTCCTGACACCCGGGTGCTAAAAGCATCGGCCTAATGTTTTACACGTTTAGGGTTCATCTGTACATGAAAATGTCTCAGACATGATTTGCCCTAATCCCTTTCTTTTTCCAACCTTTGAACATTCAAGCAACCAATTCAACTATATATAATAATTATAAACTGCCAGTGTTTATGTGATGATTGTTAATCTTACCCCACATCCTGAATGAGGGGACAGTGAGCCAGACTGGCAGCTACAGCACTCAGCTCTGAGGTCCCAACAGAGGTCAGGCTGCCAGACGTACAAGAAAAAGAAACATAGGGTCACAAACGTGAAACTGATAATCACTTATTCTCGTTAGTGATGTATAAAACAGCAGGAGAAGCTGAAGAGTCTTACTGAATCTTGGTGAGCTTCTGCATGTTCATAATAGCCTTGGAAAGGCTCACTGAGCCTTCACATCCAATCCTGTTATCTGAAAGACTAGAAGAGACACACATGTGCATGAAGAACATACACTCCTGACAAACGCAATGAACTTCCAATAGTAACGTGAATGTGTAAGTGACTTACTCCAGCACAGTGATGCATGTCAGTGATGGTAGAACGAGGGCCATCCTGGCAGCAGTGACATCACCGAGGCTATTGCTAGACAGACTGGAAGAAGGCACAAACGTTTTCTTTCTGCACTGATATAAATATGCAAAAGAAGATGTGTAATTTATACTCTTCTGTTTAACCAAACTACAAACAATGGAAGTAAAGGCACGCACGTGAACAGCCTGTATGGAAAAGTGTTTATTGGATCTGAATGTTACATAGCTTAAAACTCAGCTGAATCAGGTGCTTCTTATTTAAGTGAATAAAAGGAGACTGGATCACATTGAATGCATGACAGAATTCTCACCTTCAAGTGATTCATTGAGTATTACATGAATCAGCAACACATGATAAAATGTCCTTACTTGAGCTCTTCCAGGTGACCACAGCTGTTCAAGGCCTCCAGCAGCACGGCTCCTGCTTGATCGCTGATGAGGTTCTTCGATAGACTGGAAGATGCACCATTGTAAAATGAGTAGTGTTTCAATTAATAGGTAGGAGGCATAACCATCTGCCACAGTGTCTTCTTTGATATTACCACTGGGGGGCGTTACAGTCCGAAATGTTAATCGGGAGCCATGGAGCAGTTTGCAGCCATGACACACTATAAAGGCCAGCCAAGTTTATTAAAGAAACACAACTCGTACACAGAGGCAGCTCAGGGTGCTTTACAGAACGCAGTTTAAAAGGTGCAACATATACAAATATAATTATTTTATAATAATGACAATTATATAATTCAAATAAAGCTAAAGAAATGTGTAAGAGGTGCAGGACAAAAGATATGATACAACAGTAATACCACATGCCATGGGTAAACAAATACAGGCCCCTAATGGCAGCCTGGCCCACACTTGACAAGGAAGAATCAGCTGCTAATGGAGCAGCTGGTCCTCATAAATAAGGTGATGACAGTCCAATAAAAAGGTTGGTATGTTCGGGGTGATTGTCACTTCCCACCAGCGTGGTGAAACAGGGCATGCATGTGACCTTAAGGTTAATTGTACTCTTTAAGTTCAGCCAAAACATGAATATTATTCCATCATTAAAAATGTTTTGGTTAATTGGTTTTATTCAGGATTACATGACTCTTATCACGTGTTGTCTCTGACATAACCGCTGCAAGAAACTCTTTCTCCAATTAAACAAAGGCTCTCAAGGACCACGCCATAATTATCTGCAGGATCATAAAAGGACCTCCCTGCCTACCTGATTTTTCTGAGCTCCTTCCACACAGGAAGGAGTCTGGTCAGCTGTTCTACTCCTCTATCAGCCATCCTCCAGCCCTCCAACCTGACACAAGAAGAGAAGGAACACATCCAACATCACAGATGACAACATTCCTTTAATGAGAGACTCAAATCACGCTAATTGCATCTGTTTATGTGCAGTGTGCTCACTCCATCTCCTCAGTTTGTGTGAGCCCCTCCATAGCAGCGAGGAGATCTAGCACACCGTTTGCTTGTGATGGTCCCATGGCTGTGGCGATCTTATTTAGCCTGGCACACACACACACACACACACATGATGCAGAAACAAAAGGTATCATTAACTGTCAACGGAACAATAATATCTTCTGTGAAATAGTTTGTTATATCTCTCATGTGAGGAGGATTTGTATCCATGTAAGTATGATATGTATTTATATGCTGTGTAAACGGTATTTGACATCTGCAGTCTAAGTTCTGACCTTGCAGCTCGTCGGTGGGGAAGAGTTTACAACTTAACACCATGAGCGAACAGGGAATAGTTAATTTCCCGCAGGGGGAGCGGGACTTGGCAGAGCAGACCCCCCAGATTTATGTGAAGTTCATGTGAAGCCGATGACAAGCTGGTATGACAAGTCGCAGTTACAGTGGCTGCAATGTAAGCAGTAGCTTTGGCAGTTACAGGGATAGCAGCATCATAAATAGACCAGATTATTGGAGTGGCACTGGATACGTGTCAGTTAAGTGTATCACTGTGACTGCAGCAGTACATGTCTGCTTCAAATAGCTCGGGGGCTTAGTTAGGTATATTAAATACATACTTACAGCTATATAATGCATATCTATACACAGGAAGCAGTATAATGAATTAGCCCTCAGAATTACTGGAAAGGTCATACGTTCTAATGGGACTGCTACTGGAGACCAGATGGTGGTTCTTACTTGAGACTGCGTAGGGAGCTGATATTCCTCAGTGCTTGTGCCAGGCACGGCATGCTCTCCTCACTCAGCTGCAAGGAGTCCAGACTTGGAGGTTCCCCCAGAAACAAAAACACACACATAAAAAAGACCTACTCGAAGACATTTTAAAAGACTCTCTACGTTTATGTTTGTGCCTTACCAAAGGCCTTCCAGAGTGACACACTCTCTGAGTGCTTTCATGAGCTGCAGCCCTCCAGTCGCTGACCACTCACAGTGAGACAGGCTAGAAAAGACAAGTCAATTGGTGACGTGGTGGTGATTCATCTGTGAATATACTGTACACGTTTATGGAAATATTATGATGCTGAATGTTAAATACATACGTGAGGGATTTTAGGCGGGGCAACATTCTGGTCATTATCTGGGAAGCCGTGTCACTAATCACATGACCTGACAGACTGCGAGAGGGATGATTTATTTATTTATTTATTTATTTTTTATGAAAATGCTCCAAACAAGTCGTAAAATGTGTGTGTTGCTCACTTAAAGGACTGAATGGCTGTAGCCTGGAGCAAGGCCTCTGAGAGCTTCTCAACCAAAGTCACACAAGCCTCTTTGGAACCAATACTGCAGAAGACAGAACGCGTTGCTGGTCATGCTAGAACTGTAAGACTAAACATGATCGTGTCAAACGTGGTGGGGGAGCTCCGACCTGAGAGAAGTGAGATTTGGCAGCGAGGGCAGGACTGAACAGAGAAACTCAGCTCCCTCTATACCCAGGTTGTTGTGGGAGAAACTGTGAACAATGACAACATGATTTTCATTCTACATATATATTGTCCTGTGCATATTATATTGAATCAGACAATGAAGAGTACTCACTCCAGCTCTCTCAGTGACAGACACCTCCGGATGATGCTCTCCATAGACACAAGCTGATAGCCCTCAACTGCACAGTCCACGAGGCTGGAGAAGAGGAGAGGTCAGAGCAGGACCAGGACAACCGCCAGAAGCCTATGTGCTAGTATGATTTTCCTGCTGTTATCAGCTACTTAGAGTGATAAAGTTTGGTTCTATTCCCAAAATTATTAAAATATGTATTATTCTTAAGACTGAACATCTGGAAGGATTTGGTTTCAATTTAAAAAACGACTTTTTGAAAAACTATGTAAAGTTATCACTCTTGATTAAATATGTTAATTGTTTCTGTGTATGACCAATATGTCCATAGTCAGTGTCTAGTTTTCTAGTTGTGACGGCACTGCTGCTTTAAAATCCCATTTATGTCACGTACAGATGAACCTTCACACATCAAAAGATAGATGTGTTATAGTGCCAAACTCTGCATATAGCTCATTCAACGTTCACATGAAGGAACAGCTATTCTGAGTGGAGGGGGATTTAATTTAATTATGCAAACTGAATATAATACCGGATGGAGGTCAGCTCAGTGGACTTCATCAAAGACAGGTGTAACGTAGTGTGGAGAACCCTGCGAATGAAGTACGGATAGTACTGTTAGTTACACACAGCAGGAAACATACGGGACAGTGAATTTTAATGTGTTTTACCACAAAGAGCACATCTCACCTGATTGTGTGTATGTTGCTGCTGACATTCAGACAGCGACACAACAGACTCACAGCTTCCTCAGATCGGATCCAACGTTCCTCAATACTGACAAGAAAGATAGCGTGTGATACAAATCTGTATTTCAACAGTTAACAGTTCAAGACGTTTTATTATTCGGACAGAAACAAAGAGATGTGTTTAGGTAAGAGTCAAAAATGAGGATTGTATGCTGAGAAAAAGCCACTTTTCCACTCATCACTCCTTTTATTAATGATGAAAATGAATAAAAAGAAGCTACATCAGAATATTTCACTGCTATGTTCCTTCTCACCTGACACTGAGTTCTCTCTGACTGCTGCTCAACAGTTCCACAAAGTTTTCAATTGCATCCGACTGTAGAAAATTGTTTTTGAACCTGTGGACAAACCACAGATTAATAAAATAAATGGTAGATGTCCTTCTGATCATATTCATATTCACACATTCAATAATGATCATTTTAAAAACTCATTTTCTTTAGTCTTGAGTGTTTTTCTTCTCTGTTTCATGAGACAATGAAATGCACCCAGAAGCTGAAGTTGTAGAGAAGCTTTTTTCATACAACAGTATTAACTGGTCTGAAGGTGGATGTGTACTTACACCAGTTTGGTGGGACTGGGACAGACAGACAGGATCTCTGCTAATCTGACCAGGTGGTCATAGTCCAGCCTACCTTCCCTGACACTGGCAAACAAACAGGAGAAACACATCAAAGGGCCACATTTGGTTGAATGTACAAGTGAGGTTGTATGAAGTGTTTATCCATCAATAACACAGACTAACAGATTGATCCTGGAAGGTGTCTTTTGTAAAAGGATTATGGTGGCTTTGAAGAGAGCAAAGATAACACCTACAGTGACAATGAATACCTCATACAACCTCATTTCATCAATCACATGGAAAGCCTCGGCACAATGACGGGCTAGTTACTGGTACGATTGTAATGTGGGATGCTTGTCCTACCTCAGCATTTTTACACAACCTTCATATTGTGTAAACCAGATGAGACACCTCTGCTCTGCTCCCAAACTACCAGCAGACACCAGAAAGTTGAGTCCACGGACAAAGAGACAGACATAAAAACATATTCATGCTTACAACAATATAGCTACTTGCTTGTATGATTTGTTCCCAATGGGCCTCATTTATCAAACGAACGTACGACCGAAAACCGTGCGTACGACCATTTCCACGCAAACTTCGGCATTTATCAATTTGGACGTAAGCGGAAGCTGCGATCAGATCTCACGTCAGGTCTGAGCTCGTGTACGCAAATTCGAGTCTGTGGATTTGCGGTGCAGCACAGCAAAATCTGGCGTAAAATAATGAACAAACCTCAGCTGTCATTAAGCAGTCACATATTTAGAACAGATCAAAACGGATTATTAAAACGAAAACATTTCTTTTAAAGCCCATGTTTTTACTGATACCACTTTCAAAAAATTAAACAATGGGATAAATAGCCTAAGATGACAACTAATAATTACACATTAAAATGTGAAAGAATCATAAATACAAGCAGAAATGTGTGTTTGCAAATTAACTAAAGGCAAAAATGTGTAATTGTTTTTGTTTTTGTCCGATGGGTGTGACAGAACTGGAACAAAAATGAAAGCACCTGTTGAGATAATCATCGTTCCACTGTGGTTGGTCAGATGTTTATTCATTCCCCTATTTAAACAGATGCTTTGACAGTTATCAAGTCTTGATGATGGCAGACTTGCTTATTGTGGAGGAACAATACGCGTGTCAGACGTGAGCGCGTTTTCAGGGACCGCAGGGATCTCTGTGTCACCTCCACCACTTATGCCACAGATCGACTCCGACCCAATTAAGGAGGCAATTTTTTCCTCCGTCCCCGTCAAGATCAGCGGATGAAAAGATTCATTTAAGTCGTTAGGCATGGGTTAAGTTATTGAGAATTATATTCAAACCTCAGCTGGAGTCCGTTCCTCTACGGCAACGCTGTTGACTGCCTCCGTTATCTTTTTCCAGACTGCGTTTTTGTGAGCCCCTTTTATGCCACCCTCCAGTCTGCCAAAAAGCACTGTCTTGTTGTGTTCCACCTCCGATGTCAGGATGTCGATCTCCGTGTCAGAAAAGTTTCTTTTCTTACCCATGTTTCGTCTCTCCATGTTTGACCTCAGTGGGCGAGGCCTCCGAAACAGGAATATTTATGGGCGTAACATGTTAATGACGATCGAATTCAGCCGCCGCATTTATCAAGGCCCGCTCATTCGTACGCTGAGATTGGTCAGATACGAACGTTTCATAAATCGCACGTGTGTCCTGTCGTAAGACCAAATCTGCGCTCAGATCTGCGCCCGTTTTCACGCAAGATTGATAAATGAGGCCCATTGTGATCACTCATTTCCACAAAGCACAGACGTACCTGACTTCCACACGAGAGACGTCGTTACATGCACACAGTGTGTTGGCCACATCCAGCAGCCCCTGCTGGGTCAGGCCATTGTTGCTCAAACTGAGGATGAAAACACATTAAAGACCAGAAAGGTGTTATTCTATATTTAAACAATTAGTTTTCACGTGTTATATTACAAGTTAAAGCAACTACATACTGGTGTCCTCTATCTGCAGCATTAAAATGTTTGACACATGTCCAGCTGCTTCTGTGTCTGTGAACTCCATAATCAGCTGTTTTTAAATATGCCTAATCTTTCAAATCAGTTATTTACTCAGTATGATTTTGTAGTATTCTGGCTGCATGTCTAAATACGTTAAAAATGTATCTTACTTCACGTAGCTGGTGATTTTAAGATTTTGTAGAGAATCAAAAAAAAGCTTCAATCCCTCATCTCCCAGTTGGTTACTTGATAAACTGCAGACAGAAGAATGATGTAGTCAACAAGTTAGTACTGCTCAGTACACAGGTGTCTGCTAATGTATGAGAAAGGCTGGGTTTGTGTGTGGCACATACTCCAGCTCCGACAGTTGAGGCCCCTGCTGGAGGATCTCCAGCAGTCTCTCCCAGTCGTCACCTTTCAGGCCGAAGTGAGTGAACCTGTGTGAACACAAAGTCAGTCAGACAGAGAGACCAGCAGACGCTTCATCAGGGCTTTAAGACAGGAAGTTGTCCATTTCTGATCACAGACCTGCAGGCGGCTTGTTCTGCTTTCACACAGTCGAAATGGATGAAGGATTCAGTCTGAGGGCTGAAGTATTTATGGAAGACATTATCATTAGATATGACATTTACATTTACATTTAGGTCATTTAGCAGACGCTTTTGTCCAAAGCGACTTACAATAAGTACATTTGTCAAAAGAAGGAAACAAAGAAACCACGACGTATCATTGCCGATAAAGTAAGAGCTAAAAATAGAACAAGTGTTAGGTCCTCATCTGAGTAAAGTAGTACTTCAAGAGCAACAGTGCTAAGATCAGAGTGCTATAGGTAAGGTTTTTTTTTTTTTTTTTTTTTTTTTTTTGGGGGGGGGGGGGGGGTGTCGAGGGAGGGTGCTAGTGGGTCATGCTATGTAGAGTCAAGGTGAAGTCTGAACAGGTGAGTCTTGAGCCTTTTTCGAAAGATGGCAAATGACTCTGCTGTCCTGACATTGGTCGGGAGTTCGTTCCACCACTGAGGCGCCAGAACAGAGAAGAGTCTGGACTTTGCTGAGCGACATTTGCTTGATTTCAGCGATGGTGGTACCAGCCGGCCAGCTGAAGTAGAAGAGCGAAGTGCTCGCTTCGGGGCATGAGGTTTGACCAGTGTTTGAAGGTAGAAGGGTGCCGTTCTATTGATGGCCCTGAAGGCCAGTGTCATCGTCTTGAATTGGATGCGTGCTGCAACAGGGAGCCAGTGGAGGTCACGGAGGAGGGGGGTCACGTGGGAGAATTTGGGTAGATTGAAGATAAGGCGTGCTGCGGCATTCTGGATACGCTGTAATGGTTTAATCGCAGAGGCCGGGAGTCCGGCCAGGAGAGAGTTGCAGTAGTCAAGGCGGGAGATGACCAGTGCTTGGACCAAGAGCTGCGTTGCATCCTTTGTGAGGAGGGTCCGAATCCTGCGGATATTGTAGAGGGCGAATCTGCAGGATCGGGCCACAGCAGTGATGTTGGGGATGCAGGATAGTTGGTCATCGAGGATTACACCCAGGTTCCTCGCAGTTGAGGAAGGTAATACTGTGAAGCCCTCGACAGTGACCGACAGGTCCATGCGAGGGCAGTCTTTCCCTGGGATGAAGAGGAGTTCGGTTTTGTTCAGGTTGAGCTTGAGGTGATGTGCAGTTGTCCAGACAGAGATGTCAGCCAGACAGTTTGAGATGCGAGTTGCAATGTGAGCGTCAGAGGACGGGGGAAAAGAGAGGAACAGCTGGGTGTCATCTGCGTAGCAATGGTAGGAGAATCCATGCGATGTGATAACAGAACCTAGTGATCTGGTGTATAGTGAGAACAGAAGCGGTCCTAATACTGAGCCTTGAGGGACGCCCGTGTCCAGAGAGCAGGGTTTGGACATAGAGCCATTCCATGTGACCTGGAAGGTGCGGTTTGTCAGGTATGATGTAAACCAGGCGAGAGCAGAGTCAGTTATGCCAAGTTCAGCCAGAGTGGAGAGGAGGATTTGGTGGTTGACTGTGTCGAATGCAGCAGATAGGTCGAGGAGAATGAGAACGGAGGAGTGGGACGAGGCTCTGGCGTCTCGCAGGGACTCGGTCACTGTGAGGAGGGCCGTCTCAGTTGAGTGAGCAGTCCTGAATCCTGATTGATTAGGGTCTAGGAGGTTTTTCCGCAAGAGATAGGATGACAGTTGGTTGTAGGAGGCACGTTCCAAGGTTTTAGAGAGGAATGAAAGAAGAGATACAGGTCTGTAGCTTTGAATGTCAGTAGCGTCTAGGGTGGGTTTTTTAAGGAGAGGCTTCACGATAGCGGTCTTAAAATCCGCTGGAATGACACCTGAGGTGAGGGAGGAGTTGATCAGGGTGGTGAGGAATGGCAAGATGTCGTGTGAGATGTCCTGGAGAAGAGAGGAGGGAATCGGGTCAAGGGAGCAGGTGGTGGCGCGGTTAGATGTAACAAGTGCGTGGACGTCCTCAGAGGTGAGGGGCTAAAGCTGGTAAGACCATCCGAGTTGAGAGTTGGGGGAGATGTCTTCTGGGAGGGAATAGGCGTGAATGAGGAGCTGATGTCATGTACTTTCTTGGTAAAGTAAGTTGCAAAGTCATCGGCAGTAAGGGAGGAAGGGGGGGTAGGGGCAGGAGGGGTGAGGAGGGAAGAGAACACGGAGAAGAGTTTCCTGGGGTTGGAGGCAGAAGAGTTGATCTTAGCCAGGTAGAAGGCAGATTTGGCTGCCGAAACAGTTGAGGTGAAGTCAGAGAGGAGGAGGTGGTAGTGAGCAAGGTCCTCGTGTTGTCCCGATTTCTTCCATTTTCTCTCTGACGCTCGCAACAATGATCTGTTGGTTCGCAGAGGTTCAGACAGCCAGGGAGGGGCGGGAGATGATCGCGCCGGTCGTGAGATTGGGGGACAGAGTGTGTCCAAAGAAGAGGAGAGTGAGGACATCAGGATAGAGGAGGCTTCCTCAGTAGACATTAAGGAGAACTGTTCCGAGGATGGGAGCGAGGAGATAATAGTTGAGGAGAGAGCGGAGGGAGTGAGGGATTTCAGGTTGCGGCGGCTGGTGACCATTCGAGGCGTAGAGTGGAGGGATGAGGTGGGCTTCATGGGGATGGAGAAAGACACAAAGTGGTGGTCGGACACGGTGAGCGGGGTAACAGAGAGTACCGAGATGTCACAGGATCTTGTGAAGACAAGGTCAAGTTGGTTCCCGGCCCGGTGAGTTGGTGGAGAGGGGGACAGTGTAAGGTCAAAAGCGGAAAAGAAGTCTATGAATTCAGATGAATGCAGCTTTCCCGGGTGGATGTTGAAGTCACCGAGGACGACGAGTGGTGTGCCATCATCAGGGGAGCAGCTCAGGAGGGCATCCATCTCATCCAAAAAGTCACCAAGAGGACCGGGTGGGCGATAGATCACTATGATGTTGAGTTTGGAAGGAAGCGTGACAGAGACGGCGTGAAATTCAAGCGTAGATCGGGGTAGGTGGTCGAGAGGAAGGACCTGGTAGGACCATGTGGGTGAGATGAGAAGCCCAGTTCCTCCTCCTCGCCCTGTTCGTCTTGGGGAGTGTGAAAACGAGTAGGCAGTTGAAAGGGCAGCTGGAGTGGCAGTGTTTTCTGGGGTGATCCAGGTCTCCGTGAGGGCCAGGAAGTGGAGAGTCTGCAGGGAGGCATAGGCTGAGATGGTGTCCGCCTTCTTGACTGCAGACTGGCAGTTCCAAAGCCCTCCTAGTACTTCAAGTTCCTTACCGGTGGAGAGTGGTGGGTAGCAGAGATTGGATGGGTTACAGCCTCGAGTGAAGGGACTTCGGTAAAATCTTCTCCAGTGCGATGTCCTGACTGGGATAAGACACATGGCTGCGAGGGGGGGGTTGAGATGTTATACCTACCTCAATGGGCTTCCTCGATGGACTCCCACAGATAGACTCCCTTGTCTTTGTTCAGATGTCTTGACTCCCACAGATAGACTCCCTTGTCTTTGTTCAGATGTCTTGACTCCCACAGATAGACTCCCTTGTCTTTGTTCAGATGTCTTCGTTCTGATGGCCCGACGCTGCAGCTGACGCTGAAGTGACAGCCTTTTAAGTGCTCAATTTACCGCAAGTACTGACTGTGGCTCCTCCTTCCCTCTAATCAAGTCTATTCACTACAGGTGAGCTGGCTCAAAAACAAGCTGATTGCTCACTTAGCACAGACAGCTTCACAAGAATTTCAACAACAAGCTATCAATACTAGACTAAATGTTACCACTAGCTTTACTCACACAATGCCTAAACTCAAATCTACAATTAGTTTCTGACTTACCAACAAGAGACAAAGCAGCTTCCTTCCTTTCTCCAGACAAAATGTGGTTTGAAGAGAGTTACTGCTGTCCCTTAAGTTCTGACTGTGGCTCCTCCTTCCCTCTAATCAAGTCTATTCACTACAGGTGAGCTGGCTCAAAAACAAGCTGATTGCTCACTTAGCACAGACAGCTTCACAAGAATTTCAACAACAAGCTATCAATACTAGACTAAATGTTACCACTAGCTTTACTCACACAATGCCTAAACTCAAATCTACAATTAGTTTCTGACTTACCAACAAGAGACAAAGCAGCTTCCTTCCTTTCTCCAGACAAAATGTGAGTAAATAACCGTGCCAATTTATTGTAGCCACAATAGAACGGACTGTATACAGAAATACACAAAAAACAATCGTACCTGAGCTCCACTGCTGTGACTCGCTGACTGAGAGTCAGATATCTGACCAACATCAGTGCTCCTGTTGTGGATGTGATGCTGCGGCTGACGCTGCAGAACAAAAATGACCGGGTTGATTCACTTTTGTTATGTATTCCTATTTATATTCCCACACATTCTTCTACAGATGTATTCATTGTATGGCACTTCTATGACTTTACTTTGTTATTTATTCTCATTTTAGATTCGATAAATTTTTATTTAAATCCGTGTGTGCGCCTCACTTGAGTCTTTTCAGTGACGTCATCTTCGGCAGGACCATCAGCAGGTTCTTGGTAGCCTTGTCTGTCAATGGGCTGTGAGACAAACTGAAACAACATGAAAGTATACTCATTAAGTCTACCCATTCATCATCAGGAAATAATAAATTGTGGATATGCAATAATCCAACTTACTCTAACTCCAAATGGGAGTGACAGTGGACCAACTGCCTACAGAATGCAGTTATACTGGACGGCAGGAGGCAGTTGTTGTTAATCCTACAGAATGAAAGGAACATTTTCTTTTTTTAATAATGACTTGTGGTATAATTATAATTATTTATTGGCTTACTGTACCTGAACGTCTTGTGCTGCTGTTTGTCATCCCTAAAAACAGAGCATAGATTGAGCTTATTTGCAGCAACATGAAAAGACATGGGTGGGATACAGATGTGGAGGATTTCAGCCTTCCTACCTTTGGTCAGCGCCAAACTTCAGGATGACCTGCTCTCCGTCTCCATAGCTGTAAATCCAACAGGACACAGTTTACAAGACACTTGTCTCCACAATCAGTTCACTTCTATGAAAATGTTTACGGCAAACAGACTGTATTCGTTTAACTGGCTCGTCGGTGAAACAGGTGCTCACTGTGTTCTGATAAAATAATGAAATGCCTGAAATGTACACCCACGATTACCTGATGAAGATCTGTGTTAAGTTGTTATGGGAGCATAAAGCCTCAGCCAGCATCACCACCCCATCATTGTCAATCCCATTGTTACTGGCACTGAAAAACACACGCAAAAACAATGAGCCACAAGGAAGGTCATGATTACACTCTCAATAAGACATTCATGCTGAATAACACCCTGGGATGAATGCAGTAGAGTCTCATCTCTCATTTAAACCGTGTGATGCATATCATTCAACATCACAACAGGGCGCTAACGACCAGCCGTAAAGCTTAAGAGCATCTGCTAAATATCCTAAATGTAAATGGTTGTATGTATTCTGTGAGAGTCTTACTTGATTTCCTGGATGCGACTCAGATGAGGCAGGGCCTCCAACAGCTTCCTCAGACCTTTGTTGCCTAAACAGTTGCTGGACAGACTGACAAACAAGGAAGTGGGATGAAATAATGTCAGAGACAAGAAAGAGTACAACATGGGTAGCTGCCAACATAAAATGAAAACCTAAGTATGGACGTTTTGAAGTGGGATTATCCAAGTTTTTGAAAAGTGCTATACAAAGTTTATTATTGTCAGTTTATTACCTACAGTTGAAGGCACCTAAGTGTACAGATTTTTTAGGTGGGTCTTTCTTTTAGGTGTCTAAAGTGTGTTTTGCTGGAGCCCCCGTCAACAGCAATGCATTGCTTAGCTCCCGTCCTTCTGTTTCTTCAGACTGAAGGATAAGTACCTCAAACAGCCCAACTTCAAAAGACCAAAACTATCAATGTTAATGAAAGATTGCAGAAAATATGAACAGCACAAAAGATCACCACAAAATAATCCATGTAGATATATGATGATCATTAATGTGGTTCAGAGGCTAGGTTAACCATGTCACTATCATTAAGAATAACTATAAATAGATAGATACTCACAATAAAACTACTGCTACTACGAGTATAACACATGCCAACAGCAGCACAGCAAGGAAAAACAACTACAGGTGTGTTTTTTTGTCTCTTACTCCAGCAAAGTGAGATTAGGAGACGTTCCCAAACTCCTCCACACTCTGTCCAGGTGAGGAGGCAGCAGACCACAGCAGCTGAGACTGACATAGGAAACAGTTTATCATAATGTATGTATAATGTATTAATGTGCAGAGTTTGACATAAGCTTACTGTACAAGCAGCAATTTGTTACAAACACATCTCAAACAACCACAAAAAAACACTCCCTTTACTCCCTGAATGTCTCTCTACACTCCAACTGCCAAAATTATGTTGCAACAGGATGCACCTAAATGCTTTTGCAATAAGTCTCAACCTGATTGGTGTTCCACATTTTCTTTCTGTTCACTTTACTTGCTAAAAATTGGAGGTTACACAGTGACACTGTGTCACTAAATGAATACATACCTGAGCATTCTAGACAGTTCATTTGCAGGTTCTTCTCTCCCTCCAGAAAACACGATGGACACCTGGACAGGACTCTGTAGTCTGAAACGTACACATATAATTACTTGACTGTGGGGAGAATTAAGTTAATAATCTATCTATTTCTATTACTACTAAACAATTCTGTATTTGTGAATGACTATGTTGTTTCATAACAAAGCACTGAGGCTAAATCATATGAATTATACATTGCTGAGTGTTTCAGACGAATGACACAACAAAAAATACTTTAATTGTTTGTACAGCATCTTTACCGATGTGTGCATGCATTCCTTCGTAGTATGTAATACTCATTACGAGTGTTACCTGATATGAAGCTCCACCACAGCAGGACAATTAGAGAGCAGAGCAGTCAGAATCAGCAAACCCTCCACCGAATAGCAGCTGTCGTTGGCACTGAGAGGGAAAGACACATCTGGACATCAACAAACTATAACGGTTTCTTTCCAATGATGCTGAACACCGTTTTGTTCTTGCATATCCTGAACCACTACAAGTAGTATTATAGTAAAAAAATAATAAATATAGCTTCATGTCACTCAGGTGCTCCTTTGTTTGGTAGTTTGGTATGAATCCAGTCTTACATGATCTTTTTGGTGACGTTGAACTTTGGCAAAAACTGAGTCATCGTCCTCAGAGTTTCAACATCCATGCGGCCTCCAGACAAACTATGACACACACATAACTCTGTTTGCATTTGATTGGAATAAAAAAACGTCTGTATTATAGGTTATCATGCTTGCAATGCAATTACTTCTTTACTTTAAAGATGATTCAAGATGATGATGCGATAAGGAGGATAAGACAATACTTCAATAAGTGGCGATTGTTATTGTACTCAATACTGTATTATTTTGTTTTGGTATTTTGGATCACTGGTAAGGTACTTAGCATTACTTACTCCAGGACAGACAAGGCGGGGCAATGTGTCAATAACTTTGCAAGTTTTTGCATCTCAGACTTGCTCCATTTCTGGTTCAACAAGCTGGAGAACAAATTGAAGAGCAAGATTAAATCGTATTCAAATGAATCAGCACATGAATAAACTGATTTAATCAATGGCTGTACAGCAGTAGTTCTGTCATAGATTCAGATGCCAAGATTGTAAAAAAGGTGCAAGCACATTGTTCAAAGGAGGAGCAAAGTTCTTCAAGGAAGCTGGTCGTTTGTAAAGATCTGGAAAGAGGTCAACATTTAATAACAGTGTCATCGTCTAATGGCTTACCGGACTGCTGGTTCAGATTTAGTTTTATGGCTGCAAAGAGGAAGACACAAGACATGATTTCACTATGTACAGGATTATTTGATAAGGATGTAAATCATAGACTAACTATTAATTACGATAAAAACTCACATGTTCAAATCCGAGTTTTGTGAGAAAGTCACTGTCAATTCCTTCACCCCACTGCAAAAACAATACAAACATCTCTACTGTATAACAACATTTACAAGTGTACTTTTTGATGACTTTCAGGTCTATAAAGGAAGTTTGTTTGTGGGTGTGATCGTACTCTGCATGAACCTGCTGGATGTTACAACATGAAGATATTTTCCCAATGAGATAGTTCACTGCTTCCAGAGAGCTCTTGTTTTGACCCAGCCTGGAAGGTGCACAAACACACATACATGCATCTTATGCACAGAATCAAGCTGCAAATCTGCAGAGATACTGGGGTTACTGAAAAATAACAAACTGCTCATCTCATTGGCAGTATTTACTTACATTACCGAGGCCAGTCTTGGTAGTTTGGTAAAAATATCTGCGATGTGTTTGATCCCTCTGTCTTTCAGATTGTTGTCACTCAGGCTGTGAAAAGCAGGGAAACAAAAGTATGGTGTTAAAGTTGAGACCTGCTGCCAAAATATTTATATATTATATGTGGTATCAGGAGTCAGCAACCCTATCAAATCAGAAACACAATCTGTTCACTCATAGACAAACTGTCTATTTGATGGAGCAGTGAAATGATGTTGTAGCATACTTTATCTCAGTGATGCCCGGACAGCTGGGTAGAGCAGAGGCCAAACCAGCCGCTCCTGTGGCAGTCAGACTGGCACCAGAAAACCTGGAGGAGACCAGGAGAAAATCAGCACTGAGACTGGAAAAGACAGCATCCTAGGAAGGAGACACATACAAACTTGAATCTTACTCTAGTTTTCTCAGGGCTGTGAATTTCGGCAAAATGTAGGCCAACTTCTCAGCGAATGTGTTGCCATACTTGCGGCTGTGAAAACTGAAGGCGCACAAAGAGTGAAATGAAACATGCATTAAACCAAACATGTCATGTTTGAATCTGAGATGCAAATACTTCCCTAAAATATGTCAAATTTGTTGAGCAAAAGGGATTCATATCGAAATTATGCCACGCTATGAGCGACGAAATTAACCACAACTCTTCACATGGAGATGGAGAAAAGATGTTGGATATGAATATACGCTGCAAGAATATGAAAATCTATCATCAAAGTCACAGAAAATTCAGGTCAATACCAAACACAGACTAATGCACTTTAACATATTTCCCTGCGTGGGTTGATCCCTACATAGGCTTCATCAGTTCAGCCATGGGGAACTAATACAAATCGTTTGGATGTGCACACACTTGAATTCTTTATGGAACAATATTCATAAAGATGTGTCAGAAACACTATAGAAAGTTGTACACAGGACTCTCACATATCAATGGTATGAGACTAAATATCTAGTATACATTCTTATAGAGTTTAATAACAATGAAAGGAAATTAATACTATGAATTATCTCAGAAGAAAGAAAAGGTATAATTAGGTTAATTAACTGGAAATCTAAGCCCTCGCCTTCAATACGATCATGGTGTGATATTGCATCCCAGAAAAAATGATGTTCAGTATTAAATCTGGTGTAAAGACTTCCATTATTCACCATTGTCTTTCAAGCTTATGAACACGAGCTTCAGTTTGTTTTTCATACAGAAACTAGCTGTACGTTTTCTGTGTCCAGGCCGGTTTTACTTTGGACTCTTTCCGGCTTTACTGTTTATTGTTTTATGTTTGAGTCGAGTTACACGTCGAAATGTGAGACGAGTGCGTGGGAGTCTTTTTTTTAAGTTGGCCTGATAAAACAGCCGTTAAATCCAATTCTTCTTGCTCTGGAGTCCAGACTACTGTATGTGTACTTGCTACCGAGACTAAGCCAACCAGGGGAACGCAGCAGGAAATGAATAGCTTCGGTCAGATTCACAGTATGTGGGACAGGTGGCCAGTGAGCGGAGGAATTTGAAAGGCAAAGCAGCAGCTCTCTCCGGAGTCACATTCACTGCTGCTGTTCAGCCGCTCTCTATACATCCAGAAGCTATACTGACAGCTCAATCAGCATTACTGGGCAATTCCCATGCGTTACAGAGGTTTTCAACTGCTCATGCACACCACGCCTGAAGAAAATCCTTCAGGTCCAAACGTACTGAAAGCGTTAAATGACATATGACGTGCATGGGATTTAAATGCCAACAACACAGAAAAAGGATTATGCTATTTAGGCAATATTTTTGTTTATTGCATATACCCCATAATCTTTTAACTATCTGAATAAGGAAGTGGTTAAAAACTCTAATCTGGATGAAAGTTTAACTAGATGGTGTGAATGTAATGCGATCAGCTAGAGGGAAGAGGCATCACTCTGTTGTTGGGACTGTGAAAACACTCGCTGTTGTACACTGGTGTTACAGAGTGAAGCTTCTCTTACCTCATAAACAACCTTTGGCTAAGTACAGAATGAGGGAGGGAGCAAACAGGCCTGCAAGTTACAATCTGAGTTTAAATTAAGTCGTGATAGCTGATGTGACCTACAGCTGGCAAAGTTTGTCATTTTACCTAGTGGAAGTCACATTAGTGTTCTTATTAATAATGTATTTATTTAATAAAACTGCATCCTTTGGGGGAAACCCTTTAGTTTTTTTATTCCTTTTAGTGCTCTAAACTGGTCCTGTGGCTACAGAAAAAAAACATCTGAAACAGGTCGGATTGATGCGTGACACTTTTTGTCCGTTTTCGAAATTCATTTAAAACAATAGGTGTGCTTCAAAACGCACAAACTTTCAGTGCATTTGGGCCTTAGGCCTCACATGTCCAAATGCTAGCTGTGGACTTACCTAAGGTAGTGAATGTACTGACACCTGGGCAGGACATCTAAACACTCCAAATCCATTGAACATGCTCGAAAGTCTAATCCAATGCCGTTATCACCTACTGAGTTAACTACAAAAGCCAGAGCATCAATATCATTTGGTGATAGTTGGATGTTGCGCAGCTCCAGGATGGGTCTCGTATACACAAGCTGCTTAGCTAGTTGGAGGTCCTGGCTTTCCTGGACACAGTGGCAAAGCTCTAATGTCTGGGAAGATGGAGGAGGGAAGGATCAGTAAAGAAGGAGCATGGGTAAAAGTTCACTAATTTGTCAGGACTCACCTTTGGTCCAGTCAAAGTGCTGCTGTGACAAAGGTTTTTTAGCAGTTTGAGAATGAGGGTTTGGCGTTTTTGGACCCAGCTTTGGCCTCCTGTTCCAGCTAAGTGAAGTAAGGCTGGAGTGCAGTTTGGGGATGCCAGACCACACACATACAGGAGCAGAGAGTCAGTAAAGACTGTCCTCTGATCTGACTTGGTCATCCAGCGAGTTCTCAGGCTGAATCTAGAGAGCAATGAGGAAAAGGAGAGAGCAAAGTCAATATTCATTTGGTATATACATATTTATAAGATATATCTTTTAGTCCTGGTCCAGTTCCTGTTGAAAGTGGGTTTTTGAAAACAAAACCAACATGGGGAAATCATATTCAGTGACTTGAATGGCTTTAACGTGGCTTTAGTGTTGTCTGATATCACAAAGAGCTTACTGAGAAATAAATGCTCAACATGTGTATTTCCAGATGGTTTTATAACACACTTTGAACCATCTTTTGGCAGTTTAAAAAAAAAAAAGATTAAGATCTTTTACTTCAAAGTGTCGTTTAAATACAGACTCAGTTCGTTTTTCCGACACACTCTCTCCACCATACATTACTAGGCAGAAAGAAAAACACAGTTAATTCAATTTATAGTGTGGCCGTACACAAGGCAGCTTTTATTAGGTGACGGGTGTCCTCCTGCTGTGTGATGTCTGCTGTGTCAGTGCCTGCCAGTCTCGGCTGGCCCTGTGAGCCTCTGTGATTGGACCATCCACCTTGTGCCTGCATCAGTGAATTTGTTTGGCCCCCTTTTATGGAGAAAGGTCAGAGAGTGCTCAACTTACACGGTTCATCTTGTTCCACCGGCTAGGTTATTTCTGGTATGTTCCCGATAGAGTGCTGAAATTCTATAGTACTCTCCACCATGTGTCGTTATTGAGATAATCCCAAAGTACCTCTGGCACACTTACGGTGAGTTAAGGTGAGTTAAGGTGAGTTAAGGTGAGTTAATGTGTAAGACACTGTAAGAAGTTTGCATTTACGTGAAATGACGGTGGGTGCACAGGTGTAAACAGATTGTTTCACATAAGGAACCGCAAAGCTCAGTGTTGGTATTCAGAAAATGTAGAAAATGAGGTTATCTGTTACGTGCTAGACTGTACATAAACATCTGTTTCCAGCGTCACGCTCAGCTGGTAATTTGGTGATTCTGTCAGCAGGCACAAACCTGATACATGCACAGCAAACTTATAACGTTTTATAATGTCACAGTTGTAGCTCATTTAAATTCTAGTTGATTACATGCACAGCACCGGGCACAGCTCCATCTGGCTTCTCTGAATTCAGTTCCCTACCTCTTCTTGAGCCGCTCGTCGCTAACAGCAGCACTGGTCATGATTCTGAGTGCTGCCAGAAACTCCTGTAATGTCAGATGAATGAAGCGGTAGAAGTTGACGAGCATCCCATCCTCATGTCTGAGCTCCACCTAACAGGAATTACAGTAACAGACACATTGTGTAGCATGTCACTAACAGGACTCGCAGTCTTCAGCAACGCTTTAATGTTTACTTTCCACCTTTTGCACCCGTGGTGAAGTTTTGAGGCTGATGTCAGAGTAAGGTTGGTAACCTTCAGCATACGATATAATTAAAACAGAACATTTTGTGAGAGCATAGTAGTATTAATAGTTGTATGTAGCAGTGATTTTGTGTGAGGATTAGCAGGTGAAAATACAAATGCATCCCAAATGCTCTCACCAAGCAGTATTTGAGTAATTAACTGTTAAATCTTAGCAAACAAGTGTTCCAAATTCATAGTGTTGCACACTGAAGTTTGCCCAAAATAGAGCACGGACGCTCCACCTCCTGCCCCCAACATGGAAACCGTACACCATAACTCCTCCTACAACTAAGACCGCCCTCTAGTTCCAAAAGAAGCCCTGCACACCCACAGATATGGAGAGAACATTCACACCTACTGTATAGTCAAGTCTGACCTGTGAGAAGAGCCCTGTCCTGACTGAAAACTCCAGAACTTCCCGAGGAATATCTTCTTCCGTGAAGAGGATCTGGCTGTCCTCTAAGCCTTTCCAGGCCAGCTGACACAGCGTGCACAACTCAGATTGATACTGACTCAAGCACACAATACTGCACAAAGAGACGGAAAACAAATAATAGAACAAAAAACAAGAATTTGCTGCACATTATATCATTAATCACAATGTGAAAGTGACATAAGGGAAAATTAACTATCATTAAAATCAAGACATTTAACTAGATCGTTTCTCAAGAACATCCTCTGGAAACATTCATTGTTCTGCACAACACACTTGCTACCATGTTCATACTTGTATAATCCTTGATTAAATCTTTCTGGGGGTTTTCCTGGATCACTTCTCCCTTTTTTTTCAAACATGGAAATGTGTCCAATAGCAAGCTCTGAACTCACCTTGTCAATCAGATTCAGTGAGACTCCGTGTTATGTGTGGCGTGTCAGTGGTGTGAAAGGGTGTTAATATGTTTAGTACTCTACTTAGCATTCACCTCTGTGGAGCTCCCGTGGTATTCGGGCTGTCATTGCCTCCTCTTTTATCAGGGTCACTGTTCAGAAAGGCACCAAGAACAGTGAGGTAGATCTGGGTGAGAGTGGAGGGTATCAGGGTTTCTGGGGGTGGTAGCTGGGGTCGACCATTTGTTCCATCCATCATTGTGTCTCCACTCACTCCTCCTTGATCTTCCCTTTGTACATAACTTCCTCCTCCACAGCCCTCTTCTCCTCTTTCTCCTCCTGGAATCTGTACTCCTTTTTCTTCTCTTTCTCCTGCTTTTCTGCTCCTCTCACTTCCTCTTTCTTCTGGTATCTGCATCCTTACCGGGTGTCTCCCTTCCAGCAGTAAATGCTCCAGACAGATGCAGCAGATGTGGCAGAGAGCAGGGATTGATGACATGGCGAGCAGTTGTTGACTGGAAAGAAGGAGTTCTGCTGCCTGCACCCCGAGAGCTCTGTTTGCTGAGTGACCTTGTTAGATGAGACATAAATTAGTGTAAGCCCACAGAAATTAAAGATGCCTTATCAAACCTCTTCTATGACATGTGGACTGCAGCTGTTCAGACAGCTCTTGGTTGACATATCCCTGACTCTCTTCTTACTGTTACTCAACCTACAATACCTAAAACATACATAGTTATTATAATAACTTAATCAATCGATTGTTTTAAAACTAGCTTTAACATAGTCTGTTTGCATTCATTCTAAAAGATCATTTTAGACTTACAGCCATGAAGTCACACCCAAAACCAGTGTAGCGGAGGCCAAGATTTCCTGACTTTTACTCCGTAATGTGGTTCAATTTAAAAAAAACAAACACTTGATGGTATACTATTTTCTCACATTTTAGAGAGCAACATAACGTGTTTAAAACTGTTTCCACTGGTTTTGTACTCCTGCCGACAAGTAGAATTTATGGAATTACCCTTTAAGGCAATTATATTTTGAAGGGACTTGGTAATACTACTAGTAAAACTATGTCACATATAGTTACATTTGTAAGCTACAGTATGTCGAACTAGGGGCGGCATGATGCAGTTATGAGCATTGTTACCTCACAGCAAGTTTGCATGTTCACCAGTCAGTATGTGTTTTCAGCTCTGTTTTTTTCCTCCCACAGCCCAAAGACATGCAGGTAGGTTTAATAGGCCGTAGGTCAAACATCAAGTCCCAAAGTCTATTTTCTGACAATGATTAACAACTTTTTTTTTAAATCATTGTACTCTGATATGTATATGTAATAAATAATCTGGCCTTAGTCAAAATTAAATATATTTTTGTTAACGGCTTGGGGCAGATGGAGGTTCATTTTATTCACTAAGGCTCTTGTAGGAAGGAGGGAGGGAGGGCAAACTAGCCTTCAATGTAGATTTATCTCAAAGCAAAATAACAAATACCACAAAAAGCATGCATGTTTTTACCTTTTAGTCCAAAAAAGTTGTCCACATATTCCTTGATCTCACGGCAGTCCCATCCCAGCAGCTCCCCCACTTTATCTGATATTCCTTCTAAATCGATGGCATCACGTACACGACAGGTGACCACCACAGTACATCCTGGAAGAAGCTGACGATGTAAAAGCCCTGAGATGAGGTCTGCAACAGGCTGAGGCTTTTCTGGGTGCAATAGCTCTCTCTTGACCACTCCGGTGAGTTTGCTGTTAAACTCGTCATAACCATCCAACACCCAACAGCTTTGCTCTGGATTGGCAAGGAGGTAATCCACTATGGCTTCCTGCTCGAAATACACAAATATAACACAATGTGTAAGTAATGTAACAATAACAGCAGAAAAGTATTAGTTCACCTTCTTCTTAGGAACTGAACAAATGGAGCCTTAAATAATCAACCCTCTACTCTTTAAATAAAAAGTTGTGTTTTTGATACGGTTTTGTGATTGTTTGCCAGTAGCATTACAAAAACAACTACAGGCCCGTTTTTATTGAACTTGGTGGAAGGGTATAGCACGAGCCAAGGAAGAACCTAATACAATCTGGAGTGGATATAATAATGGGGCGGATACACACTTTATTTTTCACTTATTGAAAGGTCTTTGGCAGAGGTCTCTGCTTCTCTAGTTCAATTTTGATTGAAAGTTGACATATTTATTAACAAACAAATTATTGAATGGTCCCATCAGGACCAACTCTTAGCACTACTCTTTATAAATACAGTCCCTGATCAGACCTGAGAGCCATCTGATCTGAGTTATTATACTCAAAGTAATCTGCTGTTGCTTTCATATTAAATTTAGGCACTGTTCTATCATTGCTATCTGCATACCTTTTGGTCGGCACTCCCTTTCAAGGGGAGGTAGTGTCGGAATAGCAGCTCAGACAGCGTGAGAGGGCGGGACAGTATGCTGAGCTGACGAAACTCCAGCAGGACGAACAGGTATGATGAAGGGATCGGGCCCTACATGATATGAAGGTGAGAGACAAAATGAGATCATTAACAATTAAAAGGGCATTCCACCAACTTCCCAATTGTCTGAAAAAAAGTTGTATAAAGCCTGGTTGAGTTGCATTGTGGGTAATATAGGGGGTGGTTTTATTTTCTTATTTAAGACATCATGAGCACAACAAAATTGGTGAAATGCTCTTTTAAAAACCCAAAGATCAGACACCACATGTAGAAAACATCTCTATTGTTCCAGAGTAGGTGATTCTTCCCCTTTTTTTCTTGGTAATAAAGTTTTTTACAAAGAATATCCCATATAATGATGCAAATACGTATTTTTAAAAATGATTGAATGATGAATAAGTAAACATACTATTCCTTGTGCCCACTGCTGTCCTAAACAGGACATCAGCAGAGTTTTTCCTGATCCTGCCTGGCCAAAAAGAACTGTCACCTTCCCCATACATCCCTGGAAGAAGGTCCCCAATGTCACTCTGGAATCCATAGACCCGTAATCCCGAGCAGGCTCTGAGTTTAGTGAAACAAATCTTAAATTATTGGAGAGCAGATTAGAACAGAGTTCTCTTTTTCTAGGTCTTTTCTTAAGTCGGTTCTTTTTACACCTACACGTACAAATTGAGCAGCTTCTTTAAGTACAAAGAGGAAAAGGAAGTCATGATAACCTGGTTTTCCGCCCGCTTTGTCTGCTGATCCAGGGGTTTGATGAGGTCTGTCCCTGCCTCTGTTTGCCACTTTAAGGCTGACCCACACATTCTCCAGCTGGACCTCCTTCAACAGGCCCTCTCTGAATCGCTCCCACCGCCTGTGCAGTAAACGCATCACTGCAGCAATGTACTGCTCCCAGTAATCTGCAGGTACAATACCATATAAAACAAGTTATTTTTGGAAGTTTCTCTGTTGTATGTGTTCTTAAACTCCTAAGCATAGGTTAATGCTCTGCCAGTCCACATAAAAGGACAGGGCTTTGTGTGCATACAGAAGTTGAGAGGAAAAGTTGAGAGAATTAAGTCAAGAAAGCCCCAATGTAAGCCTATGGTGGAGCACTGGATTCCAACATGTCCTCCTTAGGGCACCATCTGCAATATCTTGCAGCAGCCGTAAATATACCACTGTGCTGGGTCTAGGGTTCAGAAAAAATACTACTTTGGCTATAAATAGCATGATCAACCACAAATTATTGGATGCTGTTGTTCCCAATGAATATACTTGATGTAAATTGATATGTTAGTGCAGTAACCAAAAATGCTTTGGAAAATAATGTAAATGATTAACAAAAAAATTATACATGATAAAAAAAAGCATATATATTGTAATTTAAATCATATAATATTATACAACTGTAGAATTAACCCCAATGAAAAACAGCAGCCGTATTTTTTATATGCCGCACGCCACAGGGCCAGATGGTTCCTTGGGTCTTATATGTAGTATTTGCAGTTCCATCATATGTAACAAAGTTATTTTAGAATTCTCAAAATTCAAGATACAACATTTAGAAAAGTCAAAGAAATTTGAATATTTGGTGAGAAAGGTCTGAAAATAAAGGAGGACCTGGTCATTGGTTCAGTAAATCTGAACATGAGAACTGGTTAAGCCTGGTAACACGACACTCCGTAAAAGAGACATAGTTAAGATGCCTGGTTAACTGCCACAATTAATAGAACATCACTCTTTGCTTTCAGGGTTTACTATGAGTTTTATGGTGTAAGCAAGCAACACTTACGACAGTAAGTAACCTGTCAAAGAAGAGCAAGTGTTTAATGACCAGTCATTAAGGACAGCACGTTAAAGGGGGTGACATGTGCAAAGAGACTTTAAGACGAATGTATTATGAGAACTGGACCCAATATTTTGAGATGGAAACCAGTCATTCTGCTGAGCAACAACCAACACATTTTGTTTTCCACCCTTCCTGGTTTGTTCCATGTAAGTCATGACATTTGTGATTTAGTGTCTCCTTTTCTAGCCCTACCAGACTACCCCATTTACTTTGCATTGAAATGTTAAACACAAAAGGAGCTTTTCTCAGCACTACAATCATTAAACAAAGAAGCATGTATGAAGGAAAATGCCTATTTGCATGCAGTGCAATGTTACAGCAGCAATGCTGACAATGCTACACCGTATCCAGTCCTTGTAATAGATCCATGTGCGTAAAAGAGTGAATGTTAGTTTGCCAGGTTAGTTTGTATCTGCAGTTTTGTGGTTGTGTTAGCTACCAGTCCTTGGGCGTTTCATAAGCTGCTCCATAGGCAGAGATGCCGACTTCCCATCCGTTATACTGGGACCGGAATCTTCATTCACATCTACAATGCAGGAAAAACAGATACAATTAGGGGTGGGACGATATGCTAAATTATAATATATATATAATTTAATTTATATATATATATAAGGTATTATTTTTAAACTTATTTACTGATATTTTATTTGCTAATTTTAATGGGATTTGTTCTAATTATTTTTTGTCTCTCTTTCCAATGCTTTTAACATTTTATGTAAAGCACTTTGAATTACCTTGCTGCTATACAAATGAAATTGCCTTGCCTTGCTTTTTAATATCATCCAGTAAAAAACATTACGATTAATAAGGGAATTTTTTTTGTTTCCCACTGCTAGGCTCCTAACTCTTTTCTTATGTTGCACACTATTGTGAGGCTCTCACTTATACTTTCTAAATCATCTATAAAAAAATAAAAAAAGAACAACGGAAAGGCCGGGAATTCCCAGAGACATGTATGTTGGTTGTTGCTGCTTCGCCCTCCAGCTGCCATTTACTTTCACTTTGCCTCTTAAGCCACATAGGCGTTTATCCACCTTGGGGCTGTATAACAAAGTAGCAAAGATAATACAAAAACAGCTTCACTTGTCCCGCATTGTATTAAATGTGTATAATCTTCCAGGTAAGGTTTCATTTGTAAGCTGCTTTGTTCTGCTCAAATTTTGTAAATACATCTTTATCCTGATTATTTTGTCCGTGTGATTTTTTTTTCTGTGTTGTAATAAGAGGTGCTTTCCATTCATCACTTCCGTTTCAAATAATCGAGAGAAATGCAGTCACAGCTCATGCCCTGCGTCATATCTGTTACATTACGCATCATTACACATTTTTTATGTTTATTTTTTGCAGTTTTATTTTACATTTCTGCCTTGTGTGTAAACATTAACTTTAATGCCTTGTTAAAATGACTGCACAGTTGACCACTGGAATTAGTTTTGGCTCTCACATAGCAAACTGTAAATGCTTATTGCTTAATTTTATACTCACTCATTTCATATCCAGCCACTGACATGAGCCTCGACTCGAGGCGCATGGGGATGGTTTCACACAAGATGCACATGCTCTGAAGGAAGTTTCTGCAATCTGCAGCGTCGGCAGCACTGAAGTACTCCAACATGGCTTTTACGTGTTCTGTTAGTGATGCAGCAGAAGAGCTACCGGGTGCCGGGTTAAAGTCCCAGCCAGCATCCCTGGGTACCATTTGGCACAACTTCATTATGGTGGCGGGTGTCTCACCACTGAGGATGTGGAGCAGTTCGAAGGATTCCTGAGCCAAGATGGAGTTGACATTTTCGTTGTCAGGCTCAACCTCCTCATCCATGGTCAAACTCCATTGGCTGATAAATAAACAAGTAAAAATGAACTCAAGAACACACACACACATCTCAAAGGCAGCTTTGACTTGTAAAGAATATGCAACTTTACTAAATTTAAAAAAAAAGGTTTCACCCATTTACACTTCAGAAGGCTATGAACCTAAAGGCCCATTACTATTAAATATGACTTCATATTGGCTTGGTGGGCCCTCATCAACGGCCTATTTGTTTCCTCAGTGAGTAAATGGACACGTTTGCTTTAATTTATTTCACTCGTGCTCTGGTCGGTTTTCTACTTCCTATTACTTGCTTGGTAGTTTTAATTCATACTTTTGTTAAATTAAGATGAAGTGCTACTTTTGCAGGATTCGAAATGTCGATTAAAAATAAAAACATCACATAATAGATGCTTGCGTTTGTGAAACACGTTTTAATACGTGCTCGTTTTCTGTAAATAGCTCGTGCGCATTATAGTCTGGTTCTACTTACTATATTTATGGACGGCCTTTACTTTTTGGCGTCTTCTTTTGAACCGTCCCTGTGAAATGTCTCCTGAAAGTATTTCCAGCCGAGGTCATTTAAGGTAACGAGCACATCATCGTGGTGCGTCTTTTATCTGCAGCCATGCAGACGCGCGCTGCGCTAAACGATGCGTATAATATCCGTTTGAAAGATCGCTAATGTTGGTTTAAATCAAATAAAACACTTACCGACAGTTGTTGTCGTAGACTGCATCTTTCTGCAGCCAGAGTCGCTGTTACGTTAAAACGAAACCAAGGGAAGTCTGGTAAAGAGTTTTGGTTTCGTTATTGCGTAGCAGTTGCTGTTCAAATCATGTAACGTTGGTTATTATGGACGCGCGGCTGCAGTGGACAGATAGTCTGCTTATGTCACGACATGAATGATGCAATAATTGAATGGGAAATGCGGAATTTTACAGAATTACAGTTAGATGCTAACAGTAGACCGTATGTTCGAGTGTCCTCAAAAACAGGATCCACTGCAGGAAGTGGAGGATGAGACTCTCCGGCTCAAATTGTGCAGCTGTGCAGTTTGACTTTAATCCACCTGTATTAACACATACTTGAAGCTGTGATGTGATTTGCACCACAACTCAAGTCTAATGCTCAAAGCAGGGCTCTCGCTGAGGATGCCCCCCATCTATCTGCTCACCATCTCTCAAACCTTGGTGAGCCGCCGGCTGTCCCTTTTATCCTCCTTTATTTCTTTCTTTAGACACAAATAGAATACACCAAGAATGGTCAAATCACGTCTACACGATCTCACTTCGGTAACTATTCAGCAGACTGGCCTTTTACAGAATCTTCAACAACTGTCTTGTTGCCCTTGTCCCTCAAGTGTCCCACCCCCACCGCACCAGCTGACCTCTGACCTCCCAGACTCTCTCTTCCTTCTCAGTACCCTGACACCTATCTAATTACATTGAGCTGGTGTAATGATATATGCAGCACACCAAGTATGAACACGTTTACAACAAAAATGATTGATTCATCGGCATGCACTCAACAGCAGACTGTAACTGTACAAAATTATCTCTTTTGTTCATCCATCCCGGTTGGACACCACTAAGAGCCACCACAGATTTTGATTACTGAATTAATTAGCAAATTCTGTCCGCTAAGTCTGAGTTTTTAAAAGTTAACTTCTTTTTGATTGCACCAATTATTTCATCAAGGGCTGATTTTATCAGACAAAACACTCAGTGAACATCCTATTCAATGAGAGAGCTTGTCATAGGGAGGTGTGATGTATTTTCACTGTTACTCACACTTGATGCGACCTAACTTGTTGGGTTTACTCTCACCATATCTCCAGTAGATGTCAATACACTCATAAAAGAGATTTTGTGACATACAAGGCCAAAACCAAGCAGCATCATAGCAACATCGTTTTGTTTTGTACATTTCAACATGTACAGTATGCCTTCTGAGAGTTAAATCTGCATTTGATGTTGGTCGATACATTCTTTTTGTTTAATCAAAATACAGTCAACCAATCCAGGATGAGCCTTGTCCCCTCCCACTCTTTGATGACATGCCCACTTCTTTCACCTCAACACAGCGACTTTTAAAACTACTCAGATTACATGATGGAGTATGACAGTGGGCCCCTAACAAATGTGGCTCAAAGAGACATTGCATGTGTTCCTCCTTGCACCCCAAGTTAGCTGGCAACTGGCTGACACGGACAACTGAATTAAAACACTCTACTGTTAATGGAATCTCCTCTAACAAGACATCACAGTGCTTGGAATTTACAATTGCTAAGACTGTGACATTTCTGTGAAATCACGTTGTTAGTTTAGATGACAACAATAAATTAGCAATTTTAAATCCAAATGATATCCAATACATTTTTTGCTTACCCAGTTATTAAAAATATGGCATATTTGGGTATGTTTACAAGTGCACAATAATGATAATGTATGAAAATATTCTGATTTGAAGAGTTGCTTCCTCTGTATGCTTCCTTAGGATGCCTGCTATACTTAACTACCAATTAATTTGAAGGCAAAAAAATCACAATCAAAATATAATTCTGTCAATCATCAATCTTCAAACATCTTAAAGCTGCTATACTTAAGATGTGAGTGATACCAAAGCTTTCTGTTGAATACAATGTCTTTATACTTTTTTAATGTTAAACCATTATAATCTACTGTAAATATGTTTATAAGTGTGTAGTTGTGTGTCTCAAAAGAAGAAATCAAAAGTTGCTTACTTACGGTAGGGATTCTCCCAAATTTAGGTCCACCAAAATATTTCAAATGCTTCAAGACTCAGCTGTCATCATCACCATATTTGGCACATTAGCATGTTTGAACCTCTGCTTTGTAAGCAAACCAGACTGAATATAAGAGGTCCAAGGACAGCCTCAGAGTGTGTGGTGGAAGACCAGTGGAGTTCCTGCTTGTGGTGAGGTGGTCTACTATTATGCATTGTCCCATTTAGATAATTTCTTCATTTTAGAAGTTAAATTATAGAATATAGAGTAAATGTATTTATTCATATTGCAATACATTCTGTGCTTTGCTTGACACTTGTGACAATTTATATTTTTCGATAGGTTTGTGGAATACATCATTCTTTTCACAAAGGGCAAGAGTAAGGTATGTACAACTTTCATTGATGACTATTCTTTAACATGTATACTCTAAGTTGCTTTGGACAAAAGCATCTGCTAAATGCAAATGTATATGTTTTCTGTGTGTTAATCAGTGACCTCAGGTGTTGTGCATCCAATTTGGACACAACTCAATTAACTACTAGTGTTAATTGTAAGACCAATCAGACAAGTCATTTTAATTATAGCCCAATATTGCAAATCACAAAATTTGCCTCCCAGGATTTTACAATCTGTAGAGCATGAGATATGGGACAGAGTCCTTAGACCCTCTGTTCGAACCCCTTTAACAGGGAAAGAAACCTAAGGAACAGCAAAAGAAGCGGGAACTCACTGTATGGGAGGAAAGACATCCAATAGATGTTCATATACTGAATAGAGTCAGTCTTTTGGTCTGAAAGTCTTTAAAATGGGCTTAAATGCACAGAAATAATGCAAAACCATTATTTTGGTGTGGCTATATGAACTGTTCCTGACAACATCTGGCATTTAGGAACTGTTCAATGACATCAACAGAAACATCATTTTGAGCCTGCTGTTGTTTGACTTGGTACACAGACATAAACCGCCACCATGAGTACCGACGCGGAGATGGCCTTCTTTGGCAAGGCTGCCATTTACCTTCGTAAGCCAGAGAAGGAAAGAATTGAGGCTCAAAATGCACCATTTGATGCGAAGAGTGCCTGCTACGTGGTTGATACCAAGGAGCTGTACTTGAAGGGAACAATCCTCAAGAAAGACGGTGGCAAAGTCACCGTCAAAGTCTTGGATACTCAGGAGGTTTGTATCATGAACTGACTTAGAAATGCCAACTTAGAAATGCAATATGATCAGTTCTCATTGTTACTAATGTCCTGTTCCAGGAGAGGACAGTTAAAGAAGAGGACGTCACTCCAATGAACCCTCCCAAGTATGACAAGATTGAGGACATGGCCATGATGACCCATCTCAATGAAGCCGCTGTGCTGTATAACCTCAAAGAGCGTTATGCAGCATGGATGATCTACGTAAGACAACTTGCCTAATAAGAAAAGATAACTATTGAAAATTGTGATGCTTGTAGGAAGCATTAACTGTTAAATCTCTATCATCACTTTCAGACCTACTCTGGATTGTTCTGTGCTACTGTGAACCCCTACAAGTGGCTCCCAGTGTACGATGCTGAATGTGTTGCTGCCTATAGAGGCAAGAAGCGTATGGAGGCTCCACCCCATATCTTCTCTGTCTCTGACAACGCATATCAGTTCATGCTGACTGGTAAGACGATGACAATTGCAGAATTTATCAGTACATGAGGTTCCTGTTGCAGTATAACAGAGTGAATTATTTTGTTTTTTTATGTAACAGATAGGGAGAACCAGTCTGTCTTGATCACGTAAGTTTTCTACATTTACATCAGTTGACTTTGTTTAAGATAGTCATATATCTCGATCAAATTCTTAAAAGTCTGTTTCTATACCTAGTGGAGAATCTGGTGCTGGAAAGACTGTGAACACCAAGCGTGTCATCCAGTACTTTGCAACAATCTCAGTTGGCGGAGACAAGAAGAGAGACACATCAAAGGTATTTTACTGAAGATTACAATTCAGGGATATTTACCAAGAGTGGGAATATATTTTCCAGAGGAAAGTAGTCATGTTCTGATACCAATTGTTAACTTGGATTAAAGGGTTCACTGGAGGATCAGATTATTGCAGCCAATCCCCTGCTGGAGGCCTACGGTAACGCCAAAACCGTGAGGAATGACAACTCTTCTCGTTTTGTAAGTATAGAATGATTTCTACACATGAGGTCTTGTTACAGATTGCCCATGTGGAGGGATGTTAAAACATCTATTTGTTCCAAACAGGGTAAATTCATCAGAATCCATTTCGGCACAACTGGCAAACTGGCTAGTGCTGATATTGAGACATGTAAGTAATAATCCACATATACAAATGATTGGAATTGAGAATTGGCCGGAGTTTTAATTGTGAACAATATTTGTAGATCTGCTGGAGAAGTCTAGAGTGACATTCCAGCTTCCTGATGAAAGAGGCTACCACATCTTCTACCAGATGATGACTGCCCACAAACCTGAGCTGCTTGGTAAGCAGGTTGAGGATTTGCTCAATGTTTAGTCTACTTACAGTTTTCATATGAAACACAAATATTGACGTTATCACCCTTTTTTGATCTCCAGACCTGGCACTCATCACAACCAACCCCTATGACTTCCCCATGTGCAGCATGGGTCAGATCACTGTGGCCAGTATTGATGACAAAGTTGAGCTGGAAGCCACTGATGTAAGTGATTGTTGCTTCAAAACAAAGGGAAAGATGCTGGCAATGTAAAAATTGTTCTTTTAATTGCATTTTCTAAAGTGCCATCTTTTGAATTCAGAATGCTATCGACATCCTGGGCTTCACTAATGAAGAGAAGATGAGCATTTACAAGATGACTGGTGCTGTGCTTCACCATGGCAACATGAAGTTCAAGCAGAAGCAGCGTGAGGAGCAGGCTGAGCCTGATGGCACAGAGGGTGAGTATCTAATGCCAGCTCAAAGTGAATTGCTTGGGAACAAGAGTGATGAAGTTCTTCATCACTCTGTTCATGTCATGACGGAAATCACTGAACTATTTTCAGATGCTGACAAGGTTGCTTACTTGCTGGGTCTGAACTCTGCTGATATGCTGAAGGCTCTGTGTTATCCCAGAGTCAAGGTCGGAAATGAGTTTGTCACCAAGGGACAGACTGTGCCTCAGGTAAATTGTCAATATCCAACTTTCTACGATTTGAAATGTTATTTCTACTAAAATAATGGAGTTGTAATAAATTAGAAAAAAGAAACGCAACATCATTTATATTTTAGATTAATTTTATACAAGTCATGAACCATCTTAGATACATGTATATATTGTGGACAATTTGTGTAATTTATCTTGATGACAAAAATATCAGTAATTAATTAATTTACAAAATGATTGACTAACTTCAAATCATGTACTTGTTTATATTCAGGTCAATAACTCAGTTCCTGCCCTGGCCAAGTCCACCTATGAGAGGATGTTCTTGTGGATGGTCGTCCGTATCAACCAGATGTTGGACACAAAACAGGCCAGGCAGTACTTCATTGGTGTCCTGGATATTGCCGGCTTTGAAATCTTTGATGTAAGCAACATTTCAAATATTTCAGCAACATCATTTTCATGAGAGAATCATTGTCATTGCCTGCAAGAGGTTATGCTTTTTATTTGTCTCCTCACAGTATAACAGCATGGAGCAGCTGTGCATCAACTTCACCAATGAGAAACTGCAACAGTTCTTCAACCACCACATGTTTGTCCTGGAGCAAGAGGAGTACAAGAAGGAGGGTATTATCTGGGAGTTCATTGACTTTGGCATGGACTTGGCTGCTTGCATCGAGCTGATTGAAAAGGTAAACATTTCATTTTGTGTTTCCATGTAAATGTTCTAAATTTGACGGAATGTATCTTCAGATTCAGATTCAGATTCAGAATACTTTATTGATCCCAGGGGGAAATTGTTTTCGTTCCAATGCTCCGTGCAAAGTAGAGATGGAAACAAGCGATAAAGATGAAAATGTAAATAGAAATAATTATTAAGTAAGATTCAAAATAAAATACAATAAAATAAGATCTAAAGTAGCCAGTAAAATACAAATAAATAATAAACAGTCAAGTATACAATATATCTGAAATACAATCTGAAATATATACAATGTACAATGAAATTGTTATAGCAGTATAGATGAAATGAGAATGAATATTTATATTGTTTGTTTTGTTTTTTGTTTTTTAAATTGCCAAATGAGTCCCATAATCAGTATTAATGTATCATTTAATGACATTCTTCCTTCCACTTTTTTCAAGCCCATGGGCATCTTCTCCATCCTTGAAGAGGAGTGCATGTTCCCCAAGGCCACAGATACATCCTTCAAGAACAAGCTGTATGACCAGCATCTTGGCAAAAACAGAGCATTTGAGAAGCCAAAGCCCGCCAAGGGCAAGGCCGAGGCCCACTTCTCCCTGGTGCACTATGCTGGCACCGTGGACTACAACATTTCTGGCTGGCTGGACAAGAACAAGGACCCACTGAATGAGTCCGTCATCCAGCTGTACCAGAAATCCTCAGTGAAACTGTTGGCTCTTCTGTATCCTCCTGTAGTTGAGGGTATGATATTAAATTAATTAAACTAAACACAATTTAAGGTATACAGATACTTTGATGTTAAACTGTTCATGTAAAATGTACGTGTCATTCTAACAAAACATGTTGATTTAAAATCATTAACAGAGGCCACTAAGAAGGGAGGCAAGAAGAAGGGTGGTTCTATGCAGACTGTGTCTTCACAGTTCAGGGTAAGGCTTTACATATATTATATGTCTCAGTTTATACTCAAACTCACAATTGTTACATGTCATGACAAGAGTCACAATTTTGGATCCACAGGAGAACTTGGGCAAGCTGATGACCAACTTGAGGAGCACCCATCCTCACTTTGTACGCTGCCTGATTCCCAATGAGTCAAAGACTCCAGGTACATAGAGAACATAATCTCAATAGAGTCTGAAAGGAGTGTTTGGTTTTGTTGTGGTAGCTGCGCTGCTTCAACTGATACTCTATTACTCAAATACGTCATTTAAAATAATGTTTACAGGTCTGATGGAGAACTTCCTGGTCATCCACCAGCTCAGGTGTAACGGTGTGCTGGAAGGTATCAGAATCTGCAGAAAAGGTTTCCCCAGCAGAATCCTCTATGCTGACTTCAAGCAGAGGTATTTAAGGATATTTTTGAAACATTTTGATATTTTATTATTAATGTATTAAAATAAAATGCTCACACTTGGCATGCTCTCTCTCATAAAAAAGGTATAAGGTACTGAATGCCAGTGTCATCCCTGAGGGCCAGTTCATTGACAACAAGAAGGCTTCAGAGAAGCTGCTTGGTTCAATTGATGTCAATCATGATGAGTACAGATTTGGAACCACCAAGGTAAGCACCAAAGACTATCTCAAAAACATCTCACCAATGTTCCCACCCCCAATTTTATTGGGGTGGGAAATTAGGCCATGGGCCAAGAAATGAGAGAAGGGATAAAAATAGAGATATTGTGCCACCATGTGGCCATTGTTGAAATAGTTCAGATTTTGACTTGTTGTTAACCAAGGGATTGATTACATTGGAGCCTCCGGACTATAATTTATGTGGATGGCCATTTAAATGACAGTGACATGTCTCACTCATGTGCACAATTCTCACTGGATAACATTTTTTAATTTGTATAAATACAAAATATATTACATACACTTTTAAATTATAGTATATAGACAATATTTAGACATCTCAATTTAGTTTTTTCTTTATTCAGGTGTTCTTCAAGGCCGGTCTTCTGGGTACCCTTGAGAGATGAGAGATGAAAAACTAGCATCTCTGGTCACCATGACTCAGGCTTTGTGCCGTGGTTACCTCATGAGGAAGGCGTTTGTGAAAATGACAGAGAATAGGCAAGTTGAAAACAGCTAACTTTGAGCACACAATCATGGACTAAAATATAAATTATTACATTGTCTATAACAGCTACTTCTTTTCCACAGGGATGCCATCTATACTATCCAGTACAATGTCCGCTCATTCATGAATGTCAAACACTGGCCATGGATGAAGGTGTACTACAAGATCAAGCCTCTGCTGAAGAGTGCTGAAACTGAGAAGGAGCTGGCAAACATGAAGGAGAACTACGATAAAATGAAAACTGACTTGGCTACTGCCCTGGCAAAGAAGAAGGAACTGGAGGAGAAGATGGTCTCCCTTCTGCAGGAGAAGAATGATCTGCAGCTGCAAGTAGCATCTGTAAGTACACATCAACGTACAGTTGTGATATTTCATTGTCTACAATGTTGATGTACTTACATGGAATATCATAAAATGGTGTAGGAAGGAGAGAATCTGTCAGATGCTGAGGAGAGATGTGAGGGACTTATCAAGAGCAAGATTCAGCTTGAGGCAAAACTCAAAGAGACAACTGAGAGACTGGAGGATGAAGAGGAAATCAATTCTGAGCTCACTGCCAAGAAGAGAAAGCTGGAGGATGAATGCTCTGAGCTCAAGAAGGATATTGATGACCTGGAGCTCACCTTGGCCAAAGTGGAGAAGGAGAAACATGCCACAGAGAACAAGGTTTGTAAATAATAACCTGACCAGTAGATTAAGTAAGACTATAATTGTAAACATTCAATGACGAGATCTTTCCTGCACACCTTCCAGGTGAAGAACCTGACTGAAGAGATGGCCTCTCAGGATGAGAGCATTGCTAAGCTGACAAAGGAAAAGAAAGCCCTTCAGGAGGCTCATCAGCAGACTCTTGATGACCTGCAGGCTGAGGAAGACAAAGTCAACACTCTGACCAAGGCCAAGACCAAGCTTGAGCAGCAAGTGGATGATGTAAGTCTACAAAGACACTTAGATTAGCAAATCAAAATTATTCTTAAATGTTATCATTAAAGACTCATATTATTTGTTCAGCTTGAGGGTTCTCTGGAGCAAGAGAAGAAGCTGCGTATGGACCTTGAGAGAGCCAAGAGGAAGCTTGAGGGTGATCTGAAACTGGCCCAGGAGTCCATCATGGACCTTGAGAATGACAAGCAGCAGTCTGATGAGAAAATCAAAAAGTAAATTGTTTTTTAAATTTGTACTATTCTTTTAAAATTGTGGTCAACTGCAGGAATTTCATGCATATTATCTATGACTCTCACAGGAAGGACTTTGAAACCAGCCAGCTGCTTAGCAAGATTGAAGATGAGCAGTCAATGGGTGCTCAGCTTCAGAAGAAGATCAAGGAACTTCAGGTGACATATTGTGTTACCAAAACCTTACTGCACATGATTCCTATTTTATGTATGTGCATATATGCATGTGTTAAAAATGAAAGTTTTCTGAAAGAAATTACACCTAAATTCAACAGGCCCGTATTGAGGAACTGGAGGAGGAGATTGAAGCTGAGCGTGCTGCTCGTGCCAAGGTTGAGAAGCAGAGAGCTGACCTCTCCAGGGAACTTGAGGAGATCAGCGAGAGGCTGGAAGAGGCCGGTGGTGCCACTTCGGCTCAGATTGAGATGAACAAGAAGCGTGAAGCTGAATTCCAGAAGCTCCGTCGTGACCTTGAAGAGTCCACTCTGCAGCATGAAGCCACTGCTGCTGCTCTTCGCAAGAAGCAGGCTGACAGCGTTGCTGAGCTGGGAGAACAGATTGACAACCTCCAGCGTGTTAAGCAGAAGCTTGAGAAGGAAAAGAGTGAATACAAGATGGAGATTGATGACCTCTCCAGCAACATGGAAGCTGTTGCTAAAGCAAAGGTATACAATGCATTATATGCCAAAAGGAAAATAGTAAATACCGTAATTAATATTAGAAATAAAATCTAATCACTCTCATCTGTCTTTTCTTTAGGGAAATCTGGAAAAGATGTGCCGCACACTTGAGGACCAACTTAGCGAACTGAAGACCAAGAATGATGAAAATGTTCGTCAAAACAATGATGCATCTGCACAGAAAGCACGTCTTCTGACAGAAAATGGTATCTACAAATAATCACTGAATGATCTGTTGTGTATGTAACTGACAAATATTACACAAACTAATGCATTTTGACATCTTTCACACAAGGCGAGTTCAGCCGTCAAATTGAAGAGAAAGAATCTCTCGTCTCTCAGCTGACCAGAGGCAAACAGGCCTTCACACAGCAAATTGAGGAGCTGAAGAGACAGATTGAAGAGGAGGTCAAGGTAAGAATTACCGTTAAAAAAAAGTTGTATTGGTATTATTCGTTTGGGATTTAGAAAATGTCTAAATTAACAACTTTATAAAAACACCAGGCCAAGAATGCTCTTGCCCATGGACTGCAATCAGCTCGCCATGACTGTGACCTGCTGAGGGAGCAGTTTGAGGAGGAGCAGGAGGCCAAGGCAGAGCTGCAGCGTGGAATGTCCAAGGCCAACAGTGAGGTAGCTCAGTGGAGAACCAAGTATGAAACTGATGCTATTCAGCGCACTGAGGAGCTTGAGGAATCCAAGTGAGTAACATTCAAATAATTAAATGGCAATAGATTTGTAGCATTTTAATACAATTACTGACAACTTTATCACACATTAAATTGATAGAAATGACATGTTATCATCAAGATGATGTGGTATTGTATACATGAATTCAGCATATTGTGTTAAAGATTTAGGTTGCAGTTTCTTGTTACTAAGGCTTCAGGCAACTACATAGTTTTCACAGAGAAAAATCTTCCCTCTTTCAAACAGGAAAAAGCTGGCCCAGCGCCTTCAGGAGGCTGAGGAGCAGATCGAGGCAGTGAACTCCAAGTGTGCTTCTCTTGAGAAAACCAAACAGAGGCTCCAGAGTGAGGTGGAGGACCTCATGATTGATGTGGAGAGGGCCAATGGTCTGGCTGCCAACCTGGACAAGAAGCAGAGGAACTTTGATAAGGTAACTGTATTGGGCCGATTGATTTCATTCTATTATTTGAGGTGCTGATGGGCGGGGACAAAGGGGACTGTGGGCGCAGCCAGAGAGTGAAGCGCAGGTGATATAGTGTGATTATTGATTTCAGTCTTTGTTCAGAATCAGCAGGAGCGTCACACTACATCTTTTGATCGAGAGTAATATTTTTTGAGCTGTAAACAACTATAAGAAATAAAAGAAACAACTGAGACATAAGTGATGTCTTTTTGGTTTGTGGACACGCATCGAAGATCAAACTCCCGCTGACTAGTGTCACCTAATTGTCTTTGAAAGTTCCACTACAGTAACATTGTTTACTTTCTGTGGGCAACCCATACAAACGATGACATACATTTGACTTTTAATTGATACACCAACTCAACTGTATTATCTGTGTCATTCAGGTGTTGGCAGAGTGGAAACAGAAGTATGAGGAGGGTCAGGCAGAGCTTGAGGGAGCACAGAAGGAGGCTCGTTCTCTCAGCACTGAGCTGTTCAAGATGAAGAACTCTTATGAGGAAGCTCTGGATCAGCTGGAGACCATGAAGCGTGAAAACAAGAACCTGCAACGTGAGTTGCACATAATGTTAAATTGTATTCCAACGCATTTGTACATATTCATTTTTACATTTCAAAGCTTAACAATACAAAACACACGTATCTGTCTGCAGAGGAGATTTCAGATCTGACTGAACAGATTGGTGAGACTGGAAAGAGCATCCATGAACTGGAGAAGTCCAAGAAGCAGGTGGAGACAGAGAAGTCTGAGATCCAGACAGCTCTTGAAGAGGCTGAGGTACTTTTTTTATGAGATTATCTGAATCTAATTTTAAACCATAGTGAACTACACATTGTTTGAAGTCAGATATTAATATATCATTATTTTATCCCATCAGGGAACTCTGGAACATGAAGAATCTAAGATCCTTCGTGTCCAGCTGGAGCTCAACCAGATTAAGGGTGAGGTGGACAGGAAGCTGGCAGAGAAAGATGAGGAGATGGAGCAGATCAAGAGGAACAGCCAGAGGGTGACTGACTCCATGCAGAGCACACTTGATGCTGAGGTCAGGAGCAGGAATGATGCCCTGAGAATCAAGAAGAAGATGGAGGGAGATCTGAATGAGATGGAGATTCAGCTGAGCCACGCCAATCGCCAGGCTGCTGAGTCCCAGAAGCAGTTGAGGAATGTGCAGGCACAGCTGAAGGTATTGTCAAACACACAGTTGTGCAACAGCCCATTGTAAATACAGCTACATTTTGGCACTCATGGGAATATTTTCCTTATTTTCTTTCATTAGGATGCACAACTGCACCTTGATGATGCCGTCAGAGCCCAGGAAGACTTCAAGGAACAAGCTGCTATGGTGGATCGCAGGAACGGTCTCATGTTGGCTGAAATTGAGGAACTAAGAGCTGCCCTTGAACAGACAGAGAGAAGTCGTAAAATCGCTGAGCAGGAGCTGGTGGACGCCAGTGAACGTGTTGGACTTTTGCACTCTCAGGTGAACAAATAAATCAAAAAACAAATATTGTTTGAAATAATGTCAAATCAGCTATGTGTTGACTAAGTGACTATATATGTTTTTACTTTTAGAACACAAGCCTTCTGAACACCAAGAAGAAGCTTGAGACTGACCTGGTTCAGGTCCAGGGTGAAGTGGATGACACCGTTCAGGAAGCAAGGAATGCAGAGGAGAAGGCCAAGAAGGCCATCACCGATGTAGGTTTGCATTTCATTTCATCTTACTTTTACTCGTATGTCTTTTACAACTTCTAATCAATCATTTATGCTGTCTCCTCTAGGCTGCTATGATGGCTGAGGAGCTGAAGAAGGAGCAGGATACTAGCGCTCATCTGGAGAGGATGAAGAAGAACCTGGAGGTTGCCGTTAAGGACTTGCAGCACCGTCTGGATGAGGCTGAGAACCTGGCCATGAAGGGTGGCAAGAAGCAGCTCCAGAAACTTGAAACAAGGGTAAGAAAGTCATGTCAAGATTTCCAAAGTAGGAGCAAAGTTAATAAAAAATACGGATACATACTCATTTTTTCATTGTTTTTCGAAGGTGCGTGAGCTGGAGGCAGAGGTTGAGGGTGAGCAGAGACGTGGAGCAGATGCTGTTAAGGGTGTCCGCAAATATGAGAGGAGAGTGAAGGAGCTCACCTATCAGGTACAGTCATTTTGATAATCGACATATAAATCGACTCAACATTCTTAGTACTAAAAAACATGTCAACATGTACATTTACTTCCAACTTTTAACTTAACTCTCACAGACTGAGGAGGACAAGAAAAATGTAACCAGGCTGCAAGATCTGGTTGACAAGCTGCAGCTGAAGGTGAAGGCCTACAAGAGGCAGGCTGAGGAGGCGGTAAGGGCAAAACTTATATTTTAAATAATGCAAAATGTATAGTATTTCATAGTCATTTCATGTACAGTAGATCAATTGACCCAAAAAATGTATCTGCCTTGTATTCCAGGAGGAGCAGGCCAATGTCCACCTGTCCAAGTGCAGGAAGGTCCAGCATGAGCTGGAGGAGGCTGAGGAGCGTGCTGACATTGCTGAGTCTCAGGTCAACAAGCTGAGAGCAAAGAGCCGTGACGCTGGCAAGGTAACTATATGTGAATTTATTTTAAAATAACATAATTGCATATCATGTATATTTGAAATATACTGGTTGATATGTTTTAGCAGATTCTTAACAGCATTATAGGCACCTTACAAAGCATGATGTTTAAATACTAAAAAAGGAACTAATCAAATTTACCTGAAATTCATTCAAACTGACACAAACCATTCATCTGTTTTTTACAGGGAAAAGAAGCAGCTGAGTAAAGCACACTGAGTGTTTCACTGTGTTGAATCATATAATATGATATCATTCATCCTGAAACAATAAATGTTAAACTGTTGATCTTAAATTCTGTCTGTAATCTTTCATCACTTTGCTTCCCATGAAACATATTTGATTTAAATAACGCATAAAAAAATAAGCTACAACCATAACAAATATTCCTACCACTATTAATTAACATGGACTAATTTTATTAGGGAAACACATTGCACATTTTTAAAAAATGGGATCAGTGTAACACTTACATTCCAACATTCAGCCAACCAGTGACCAAAATGAAATAACAATATGATTCGAGTGATCTTCATACACTTGGCTAACAGGAAACAAGTGGAAAAAAAACAAATCGCTTTAATTCTAATCTCGACAAAAATCAAAAAAGTAGATGAATAAATTCCGTAATCCAAGACCAGCTCTCAAAGTCGTGAGATATTTTTGGAGGCCACGGGCAGGACTGAGACAACATAACAAACTGCTACCCTAGAGCTAAAAGTGGCTCTGATAGGATACTGATAGGCAGAAGGCAAACTAGTCTGATCATATACATTAATAATAATAATAATAATAATAATAATAATATGAGGCACCCGCATTGAATGAGCCTGACTTGATATTTCTGTATAAAATAGTAACGGTCATCTGCTCTATAATAGCTGTTTAAGGTGTCCTGGCCCACGTCAAAAACTGGGTACATGCAAGCAATTATTATTGATCAGTTGGAAGTGTGACATGCCTTATTGTTGGGTACATTTTCAAAGTAAATCAAATATTTCTGAATGTAGATCATTCTGAACTGTATTGTTTGTTTTTTTGTTTGATTTTTCCGATTGCAAATAACAATAATCATGACACTTTAATTGGTGACAATTTAAAGTGGAAATGTTACGAGTGTTTTTTACACTGCAAGTTCAACACTTTTGCATGTGACATTTAAAAATGATGTTGCTCAACAAATGGAATGAGGTTGACATTCAATGTGCCCTGCACAGAGCCAAAAATGGACTTGAAGATATGGCTGCAGAGTCAGTAGAAGTGTTAATAGCTTGACATATGAGTGTGAATAACACAGACATATCTCTTACACTTAAGCACATACACTTTTCATTATTTATTTCCTGTAAAACATTTAGATCATAAAAACAGTATTGCTGTGTGGAATATTATTTAATTTTGACAAATGTTTCTCCATTTATGAGATAGATCACAATACGTGTTTGCCAAAAGACCTAAAATTAAAGATTGCCTATTTTAAGTAGGGATTATCACAAATTGAGGATTTGCCTTAACTGACAGAAGCCTGAAACATAAGATGTATGCACCAGCAAAAGTCTCAATCACATAAACAACAGCTGTCACACTATCCCTATTTGGCATGTGTCCCATATTTAACTTCCACTTTGTAAGCAAAACACATAACACGGATTCCAAATCAAGTCAATAATTGGGGTGGAAGACTTATGAGGTCCATGTTTGCAGTGATAGTATCTACTATAATACTTGTAGATGTACTATAAGTTGTCCAAATATCTAGTGCTGTTATACATGTTGCCATTAATTATGAAATGTCTGTTCCTACAATAAATAAAGTTAGGTAGCACAACAAATATTAACTAATTCCAAACATGATGAAAGAACAACTCAATTACATTAACTAAGGATAATAGTGGAATTAACACAAAGTAAACACCCATTATGAGTAAAGTCTGTCAACAGGTGGCAGAAATTAAGGATCTAAAGGGATCCTCATTGGGACACATTGGGAAGTGTTTTAACAGCTGGTGATGCAAATGCATGCATGGAGACATCTGTTAACTACTTCATAAATCAAATAATACGTTCCGATCAGGCATGTGAGTATTCAGGGTGAGTCACCACACCACAAGTTGCTGCTGAGGACCTGCAGCACTGTACTGGATGAGGATGAGAAGAAAACAGTGGCAAGGAGTACTGTTTGTTCACGTTGACAAGTCAAAACATTGTCAGGCTAAAGTATCTGTATGTTACCTCTAGATGAATGCATTTACAGGACATATTGAGCAAGAAGTAAGAGATCACATTCATGCTATTAGGAATTCAATTGAATGTACAAATCCTGTACTCAGCTCATGAACTTGACAGATTTGAAATCTCTAGGGTTATGATAATTACGTGACAAACAACTCGAATGATATAAATAAGTTACAAAATCCTCAGCTACATGTACGGACCTTATTGAAAAAAATTCATGTCTTACAATATATAACTGTAATTTTGACTACATTGTTTCTGAAAAACAAATCTGAATTTATGTAAGAGCAATATGTAAAACAAACCAAGTTTTACTTACAAAAATCGACATTCATTAAAATAAATTGGCTATCAAGTAATAAAAAATAATGATTAATTTCATTTAAGGGCACCTTTGAGGACACCTTACATGTACACATAAAATACAGTATGCAAACTGTTTTTCTAAAGCTTACATAATGTGAGCTATTTAAAACCCCCATCAAGTGTCACAAGGGACTTGAATTCCCTGCACATGACCATCAATAATAATAAAAATCCTGATCTAGCAACACTAACATTTTAAATACTAGTGCTGAAGGAATCTATTTACCATTCTTCCAATACGCAAACACTTCTCAGTGTCCTTGCATCATAGCCTAGTGTCACTGCACTCCCGAACAAAATACTCAACACCTGTAGGCTTGAATGGTGCCAATGAAACTTTAAAGCTCACTCATTTCCTAAGGATAATGACAGCTGTAGTCAACTTGGATTCATGGCAGCTGCAATGGATTCCAACAGCGGTCCTGAGTAACAAAAAAAAAACATGTCTAAATATAATTGTCTAAACAAGGATGTCTTCTACTATTGTAATTTTTTCCCACACCAGTTACTGCACGTTGCTTTCATTAACTAATATTAGTTAAAATATTTTAGTTTACAATTTGGCCCTTGTTGATTCAGTATTAATATATATATATATATATATATATATATATATATATATATATATATATATATATATATATATATATACCATGCAATTCAGGCTGCCCTGTCTTATGAGAAAATCACTACAACTGTTTTGGCAAATGGGAAGTGGTAATTCTGGATAAATATGGATACAGCAAATTTATATTTATCGCAAAAGCTCCTGAGATGTCCTCGAAAACAATGTTCCCAAAATTCCCTTTGCAAGTATGAGAATAATGCATTGATGAATTTTCTTCAGAAGTGATGAATAATAATGATAAATGTGTACTTCGGCTACCTTGAAGCCAAAAGAGTAACCCTTTGATATAGAAGAATTTTCACTCATAGAAAGACTTGTAAAGCTTTTGCTCGGGGATATAGTTACACTCCTAAAGCACGTTTGAAATGCGAGATGCTACGTGATTTTTGTGAAAATCTGTTTAGATTAAATTAAAGCATATGTTTCATCAGCATTAACTAAAAGTTAATACTGTATTAATCACTGGGACATGGACAGGGGATATTTGGAAATGCCTCATGTAAAAGATGTGGACACAAAGTGTAATGTGAAAAAAAATGCTTTAGATTCCTTCCTCCGATTTGCCTTATGTTGCATTGACGGAGAGGACTGGTCATTCTGGCTGAAGTCCAAGACAAGCCATATATCCTAGCAACACCTGTTCCAATCGATGCCTGTTGTGGACACCACATTTGGCAAGAGCCCATATTTAACCTTTGCTGCGTAAGCAGGCCATGTTCAATATAAGCAGCCCAGGACATCAGACCACTGTGTGGTAGGAAGAGGCTTGGACACTTCAGCTTGGGGTAAGCTCATGTTGTATTTGGTGGCATCTGTTTTTATAAAAAAGATTTCATTTAACAATTAACATAATTGTGGAACAGGTATTTGCTTTCAAACATTTGGCAATAACAGAAAATATACATGTTCTCAACAGGATTGTGGAACAAATCAGATTTTTGACAAAGAGTGAGCCAGGTATGGACATCATTCAACTATCTTTCATTTGTATCTAAAGACTGTGAAAGATTGCATTCAGTTGCAACGTTTGATTTTGTTGTAGAAAAACCATTTACTCATTTACTTTTAATCTTGTCACTATCAACTCAGTCTGGAAGATCATCATTTTTAATGGTGTATTCAATTTGATAAGGATATGTAAATTGATTAATTGAATATGGTAATTCTGTGTTGTTTGACCAGAAGGCTTGAATATATAGTATTAAAGTATGAAAAAAGGTAATAAGATTACTCTTATTTGTAATTACATTACAGAAGTACACCATAAGATATGGGACAGAGTCCTTAGACCCTCTGTTCGAACCCCCTTAACAGGGAAAGAAACCTAACGAACAGCAAAAGTAGAGGGAACCCTCTCTATGGGAGGAAAGACATCCAATAGATGTTCATATACTGAATAGAGTCAGTCTGTTGGTCTGAATGTCTATAAAATAGGCTTAAATACACAAAAAATAATGCAAAACCATTATTTTGGTGTGGCTATATGAACTGTTCCTGACAAGATCTGGCATTTAGGAACTGTTCAATGACATCAACAGAAACATCATTTTGAGCCTGCTGTTGTTTGACTTGGTACACAGACATAAACCGCCACCATGAGTACCGACGCGGAGATGGCCACCTATGGCAAAGCTGCCATTTACCTTCGTAAGCCAGAGAAGGAAAGAATTGAGGCTCAAAATGCACCATTTGATGCGAAGAGTGCCTGCTACGTGGTTGATACCAAGGAGCTGTACTTGAAGGGAACAATCCTCAAGAAAGACGGTGGCAAAGTCACCGTCAAAGTCTTGGATACTCAGGAGGTTTGTATCATGAACTGACTTAGAAATGCCAACTTAGAAATGCAATATGATCCGTTCTCATTGTTACTAATGTCCTGTTCCAGGAGAAGACAGTTAAAGAAGAGGACGTCACTCCAATGAACCCTCCCAAGTATGACAAGATTGAGGACATGGCCATGATGACCCATCTCAATGAAGCCGCTGTGCTGTATAACCTCAAAGAGCGTTATGCAGCATGGATGATCTACGTAAGACAACTTGCCTAATAAGAAAAGATAACTATTGAAAATTGTGATGCTTGTAGGAAGCATTAACTGTTAAATCTCTATCATCACTTTCAGACCTACTCTGGATTGTTCTGTGCTACTGTGAACCCCTACAAGTGGCTCCCAGTGTACGATGCTGAATGTGTTGCTGCCTATAGAGGCAAGAAGCGTATGGAGGCTCCACCCCATATCTTCTCTGTCTCTGACAACGCATATCAGTTCATGCTGACTGGTAAGACGATGACATTGCAGAATTTATCAGTATATGAGGTTCCTGTTGCAGTATAACAGAGTGAATTATTTTGTTTTTTTTATGTAACAGATAGGGAGAACCAGTCTGTCTTGATCACGTAAGTTTTCTACATTTACATCAGTTGACTTTGTTTAAGATAGTCATATATCTCGATCAAATTCTTAAAAGTCTGTTTCTATACCTAGTGGAGAATCTGGTGCTGGAAAGACTGTGAACACCAAGCGTGTCATCCAGTACTTTGCAACAATCTCAGTTGGCGGAGACAAGAAGAGAGACACATCAAAGGTATGTTACTGAAGATTACAATTCAGGGATATTTACCAAGAGTGGGAATATGTGTTCCAGAGGAAAGTAGTCATTTCCTGATACCATTTGTTAACTTGGATTAAAGGGTTCACTGGAGGATCAGATTATTGCAGCCAATCCCCTGCTGGAGGCCTACGGTAACGCCAAAACCGTGAGGAATGACAACTCTTCTCGTTTTGTAAGTATAGAATGATTTCTACACATGAGGTCTTGTTACAGATTGCCCATGTGGAGGGATGTTAAAACATCTATTTGTTCCAAACAGGGTAAATTCATCAGAATCCATTTCGCCACAAGTGGCAAACTGGCTAGTGCTGATATTGAGACATGTAAGTAATAATACACATCATATATACAAATGACTGGAATTGAGAATTGGCCAGAGTTTTAATTGTGAACAATATTTGTAGATCTGCTGGAGAAGTCTAGAGTGACATTCCAGCTTCCTGATGAAAGAGGCTACCACATCTTCTACCAGATGATGACTGCCCACAAACCTGAGCTGCTTGGTAAGCAGGTTGAGGATTTGCTCAATGTTTAGTCTACTTACAGTTTTCATATGAAACACAAATGTTGATGTTATCACCCTTTTTTGATCTCCAGACCTGGCACTCATCACAACCAACCCCTATGACTTCCCCATGTGCAGCATGGGTCAGATCACTGTGGCCAGTATTGATGACAAAGTTGAGCTGGAAGCCACTGATGTAAGTGATTGTTGCTTCAAAACATATAAAAAGATGCTGGCAACGTAAAAATTGTTCTTTTAATTGCATTTCTAAAGTGCTATCTTTTGAATTCAGAATGCTATCGACATCCTGGGCTTCAGTAATGAAGAGAAGATGAGCATTTACAAGATGACTGGTGCTGTGCTTCACCATGGCAACATGAAGTTCAAGCAGAAGCAGCGTGAGGAGCAGGCTGAGCCTGATGGCACAGAGGGTGAGTATCTAATGCCAGCTCAAAGTGAATTGCTTGGGAACAAGAGTGATGAAGTTCTTCATCACTCAGGTTTCTGTTCATGTCATGATGGAAATCACTGAACTATTTTCAGATGCTGACAAGGTTGCTTACTTGCTGGGTCTGAACTCTGCTGATATGCTGAAGGCTCTGTGTTATCCCAGAGTCAAGGTCGGAAATGAGTATGTCACCAAGGGACAGACTGTGCCTCAGGTAAATTGTCAATATCCAACTTTCTACTATTCGAAATTATGTTATGTTATGTTAGTTACTTCTACTAAAATAATGTAGTTGTGCTAAATTAGAAAAAAAGAAAAGAAACATACGTGTTATATTGTACAGGAGTTTTATACAACAAAACCATATTGGATGCATTAATGCATTGTCAATTATCTTGAGGGTAAACATGCCAGTAGGTAATTACGTTACAAAATGATTGACTAACTTCAAATCATGTACTTGTTTATATTCAGGTCAGTAACTCAGTGACTGCTCTGGCCAAGTCCATCTATGAGAGGATGTTCTTGTGGATGGTCGTCCGTATCAACCAGATGTTGGACACGAAACAGGCCAGGCAGTACTTCATTGGTGTCCTGGATATTGCCGGTTTTGAAATCTTTGATGTAAGTCTAAAAGACAATATTTTGTTATGAGAGAATCATTGTTATTGCTTGCAAGAGAGTATGCTGATTATTTGTTTCCTTGTAGTTCAACACATTGGAGCAGCTGTGCATCAACTTCACCAATGAGAAACTGCAACAGTTCTTCAACCACCACATGTTTGTCCTGGAGCAAGAGGAGTACAAGAAGGAGGGTATTATCTGGGAGTTCATTGACTTTGGCATGGACTTGGCTGCTTGCATCGAGCTGATTGAAAAGGTAAACATTTCATTTTGTGTTTCCATGTAAATGTTCTAAATTTGACAGAATGTATCTTAATGTATCATTTAATGACATTCTTCCTTCCACTTTTTTCAAGCCCATGGGCATCTTCTCCATCCTTGAAGAGGAGTGCATGTTCCCCAAGGCCACAGATACATCCTTCAAGAACAAGCTGTATGACCAGCATCTTGGCAAAAACAAAGCATTTGAGAAGCCAAGGCCCGCCAAGGGCAAGGCCGAGGCCCACTTCTCCCTGGTGCACTATGCTGGCACCGTGGACTACAACATTTCTGGCTGGCTGGACAAGAACAAGGACCCACTGAACGACTCTGTCATCCAGCTGTACCAGAAATCCTCAGTGAAACTGTTGGCTCTTCTGTATCCTCCTGTAGTTGAGGGTATGATATTAACTATATTAAACTAAAATACATTTAAGGTTACAAATACTGTATATTTTCACTTTGATGTTGAACTGTGGCATGTGTTCAGTGTCATTCTAACAAAACATGTTGATTTTAATTTTTTAACAGAGGTCGGTAAGAAGGGAGGCAAGAAGAAGGGTGGTTCTATGCAGACTGTGTCTTCACAGTTCAGGGTAAGGCTTTACATATATTATATGTCTCAGTTTATACTCAAACTCACAATTGTTACATGTCATGACAAGAGTCACAATTTTGGATCCACAGGAGAACTTGGGCAAGCTGATGACCAACTTGAGGAGCACCCATCCTCACTTTGTACGCTGCCTGATTCCCAATGAGTCAAAGACTCCAGGTACATAGAGAACATAATCTCAATAGAGTCTGTAAAGAGTGCTTTGGTTTTGTTGTGGTAGCTGCGCTGCTTCAACTGATACTCTTTACTCAAATACGTCATTTAAAATAATGTTTACAGGTCTGATGGAGAACTTCCTGGTCATCCACCAGCTCAGGTGTAACGGTGTGCTGGAAGGTATCAGAATCTGCAGAAAAGGTTTCCCCAGCAGAATCCTCTATGCTGACTTCAAGCAGAGGTATTTAAGGATATTTTGAAAAAAAAATGTATTATTAATTTATTGAGATGAAATGCTCACACTCACCATGCTCTCTCTCATGAAAAAAGGTACAAGGTACTGAATGCCAGTGTCATCCCTGAGGGCCAGTTCATTGACAACAAGAAGGCTTCAGAGAAGCTGCTTGGTTCAATTGATGTCAATCATGATGAGTACAAATTCGGACACACCAAGGTAAGCACGTTCCATATTTTACTGAAGTTCTTCAATCCAGTATGTTTCATTGGTATTCTGTTAATTATCATTATCTCTCCGCGGAATGTATACATTTGGTCTAGTGTGTTTGTGCATCTCTGTCCACGGCTAAAAAGAAACACTAGGGGTCCTCAGAGAGCTGTCAAGGAGGCATGGAGATAGATGTGACATCTCTCACTTTTAAATGCAGTTCCAATCTGGCTTACACCATATCAACAATCATGAAACTTTGCGACTGGCATACGTGCGAGGGACAGTGCATCACTGCTTCCAGTTTTAATTATTAGTTGTTATTACAGGGGAAGACTGGGGGTGAGATTTTCAATACCTCAGTTCATCATACATTAATTACAATTTTTTGTTTGGCAGGTGTTCTTCAAGGCCGGTCTTCTGGGTACCCTTGAGGAGATGAGAGATGAAAAACTAGCATCTCTGGTCACCATGACTCAGGCTTTGTGCCGTGGTTACGTCATGAGGAAGGAGTTTGTGAAGATGACAGAGAGGAGGCATGTTGAAAACAGCTAACTTTGAGCACACAATCATGGACTAAAATATAAATTATTACATTGTCTATAACAGCTACTTCTTTTCCACAGGGATGCCATCTATACTATCCAGTACAATGTCCGCTCATTCATGAATGTCAAACACTGGCCATGGATGAAGGTGTACTACAAGATCAAGCCTCTGCTGAAGAGTGCTGAAACTGAGAAGGAGCTGGCAAACATGAAGGAGAACTACGATAAGATGAAAACTGACTTGGCTACTGCCCTGGCAAAGAAGAAGGAACTGGAGGAGAAGATGGTCTCCCTTCTGCAGGAGAAGAATGATCTGCAGCTGCAAGTAGCATCTGTAAGTACACATCAACGTACAGTTGTGATTTTTCATTGTCTTCAATGTGATGTGCTTACATGGAATATCATAAAATGGTGTAGGAAGGAGAGAATCTGTCAGATGCTGAGGAGAGATGTGAGGGACTTATCAAGAGCAAGATTCAGCTTGAGGCAAAACTCAAAGAGACAACTGAGAGACTGGAGGATGAAGAGGAAATCAATTCTGAGCTCACTGCCAAGAAGAGAAAGCTGGAGGATGAATGCTCTGAGCTCAAGAAGGATATTGATGACCTGGAGCTCACCTTGGCCAAAGTGGAGAAGGAGAAACATGCCACAGAGAACAAGGTTTGTAAATAATAACCTGACCAGTAGATTAAGTAAGACTATAATTGTAAACATTCAATGACGAGATCTTTCCTGCACACCTTCCAGGTGAAGAACCTGACTGAAGAGATGGCCTCTCAGGATGAGAGCATTGCTAAGCTGACAAAGGAAAAGAAAGCCCTTCAGGAGGCTCATCAGCAGACTCTTGATGACCTGCAGGCTGAGGAAGACAAAGTCAACACTCTGACCAAGGCCAAGACCAAGCTTGAGCAGCAAGTGGATGATGTAAGTCTACAAAGACACTTAGATTAGCAAATCAAAATTATTCTTAAATGTTATCATTAAAGAATCATATTATTTGTTCAGCTTGAGGGTTCTCTGGAGCAAGAGAAGAAGCTGCGTATGGACCTTGAGAGAGCCAAGAGGAAGCTTGAGGGTGATCTGAAACTGGCCCAGGAGTCCATCATGGACCTTGAGAATGACAAGCAGCAGTCTGATGAGAAAATCAAAAAGTAAATTGTTTTTTAAATTTGTACTATTCTTTTAAAATTGTGGTCAACTGCAGGAATTTCATGCATATTATCTATGACTCTCACAGGAAGGACTTTGAAACCAGCCAGCTGCTTAGCAAGATTGAAGATGAGCAGTCAATGGGTGCTCAGCTTCAGAAGAAGATCAAGGAACTTCAGGTGACATATTGTGTTACCAAAACCTTACTGCACATGATTCCTATTTTATGTATGTGCATATATGCATATGTTAAAAGTGAAAGTTTTCTGAAAGAAATTACACCTAAATTCAACAGGCCCGTATTGAGGAACTGGAGGAGGAGATTGAAGCTGAGCGTGCTGCTCGTGCCAAGGTTGAGAAGCAGAGAGCTGACCTCTCCAGGGAACTTGAGGAGATCAGCGAGAGGCTGGAAGAGGCCGGTGGTGCCACTTCTGCTCAGATTGAGATGAACAAGAAGCGTGAAGCTGAATTCCAGAAGCTCCGTCGTGACCTTGAAGAGTCCACTCTGCAGCATGAAGCCACTGCTGCTGCTCTTCGCAAGAAGCAGGCTGACAGCGTTGCTGAGCTGGGAGAACAGATTGACAACCTCCAGCGTGTTAAGCAGAAGCTTGAGAAGGAAAAGAGTGAATACAAGATGGAGATTGATGACCTCTCCAGCAACATGGAAGCTGTTGCTAAAGCAAAGGTATACAATGCATTATATGCCAAAAGGAAAATAGTAAATACCGTAATTAATATTAGAAATAAAATCTAATCACTCTCATCTGTCTTTTCTTTAGGGAAATCTGGAAAAGATGTGCCGCACACTTGAGGACCAATTTAGCGAACTGAAGACCAAGAATGATGAAAATGTTCGTCAAATCAATGATGCATCTGGACAGAAAGCACGTCTTCTGACAGAAAATGGTATCTACAAATAATCACTGAATGATCTGTTGTGTATGTAACTGACAAATATTACACAAACTAATGCATTTTGACATCTTTCACACAAGGTGAGTTCAGCCGTCAAATTGAAGAGAAAGAAGCTCTCGTCTCTCAGCTGACCAGAGGCAAACAGGCCTTCACACAGCAAATTGAGGAGCTGAAGAGACAGATTGAAGAGGAGGTCAAGGTAAGAATTACCGTTAAAAAAAACTTTGTATTGGTATTATTCGTTTGGGATTTAGAAAATGTCTAAATTAACAACTTTATAAAAACACCAGGCCAAGAATGCTCTTGCCCATGGACTGCAATCAGCTCGCCATGACTGTGACCTGCTGAGGGAGCAGTTTGAGGAGGAGCAGGAGGCCAAGGCAGAGCTGCAGCGTGGAATGTCCAAGGCCAACAGTGAGGTAGCTCAGTGGAGAACCAAGTATGAAACTGATGCTATTCAGCGCACTGAGGAGCTTGAGGAATCCAAGTGAGTAACATTCAAATAATTAAATGGCAATAGATTTGTAACATTTTAATACAATTACTGACAACTTTATCACTTGTATACTTTCATTAAATTGATAGAAATGACATGTTATCATCAAGATGATGTGGTATTGTATACATGAATTCAGCATATTGTGTTAAAGATTTAGGTTGCAGTTTCTTGTTACTAAGGCTTCAGGCAACTACATAGTTTTCACAGAGAAAAATCTTCCCTCTTTCAAACAGGAAAAAGCTGGCCCAGCGCCTTCAGGAGGCTGAGGAGCAGATCGAGGCAGTGAACTCCAAGTGTGCTTCTCTTGAGAAAACCAAACAGAGGCTCCAGAGTGAGGTGGAGGACCTCATGATTGATGTGGAGAGGGCCAATGGTCTGGCTGCCAACCTGGACAAGAAGCAGAGGAACTTTGATAAGGTAACTGTATTGGGCCGATTGATTTCATTCTATTATTTGAGGTGCTGATGGGCGGGGACAAAGGGGACTGTGGGCGCAGCCAGAGAGTGAAGCGCAGGTGATATAGTGTGATTATTGATTTCAGTCTTTGTTCAGAATCAGCAGGAGCGTCACGCTACATCTTTTGATCGAGAGTAATATTTTTTGAGCTGTAAACAACTATAAGAAATAAAAGAAACAACTGAGACATAAGTGATGTCTTTTTGGTTTGTGGACACGCATCGAAGATCAAACTCCCGCTGACTAGTGTCACCTAATTGTCTTTGGAAGTTCCACTACAGTAACATTGTTTACTTTCTGTGGGCAACCCATACAAACGATGACATACATTTGACTTTTAATTGATACACCAACTCAACTGTATTATCTGTGTCATTCAGGTGTTGGCAGAGTGGAAACAGAAGTATGAGGAGGGTCAGGCAGAGCTTGAGGGAACACAGAAGGAGGCTCGTTCTCTCAGCACTGAGCTGTTCAAGATGAAGAACTCTTATGAGGAAGCTCTGGATCAGCTGGAGACCATGAAGCGTGAAAACAAGAACCTGCAACGTGAGTTGCACATAATGTTAAATTGTATTCCAACGCATTTGTACATATTCATTTTTACATTTCAAAGCTTAACAATACAAAACACACGTATCTGTCTGCAGAGGAGATTTCAGATCTGACTGAACAGATTGGTGAGACTGGAAAGAGCATCCATGAACTGGAGAAGTCCAAGAAGCAGGTGGAGACAGAGAAGTCTGAGATCCAGACAGCTCTTGAAGAGGCTGAGGTACTTTTTTTATGAGATTATCTGGATATAATTTTAAACCATAGTGAACTACACATTGTTTGAAGTCAGATATTAATATATCATTATTTTATCCCATCAGGGAACTCTGGAACATGAAGAATCTAAGATCCTTCGTGTCCAGCTTGAGCTCAACCAGATTAAGGGTGAGGTGGACAGGAAGCTGGCAGAGAAAGATGAGGAGATGGAGCAGATCAAGAGGAACAGCCAGAGGGTGACTGACTCCATGCAGAGCACACTTGATGCTGAGGTCAGGAGCAGGAATGATGCCCTGAGAATCAAGAAGAAGATGGAGGGAGATCTGAATGAGATGGAGATTCAGCTGAGCCACGCCAATCGCCAGGCTGCTGAGTCCCAGAAGCAGTTGAGGAATGTGCAGGCACAGCTGAAGGTATTGTCAAACACACAGTTGTGCAACAGCCAATTGTAAATACAGCTACATTTTGGCACTCATGGGAATATTTTCCTTATTTTCTTTCATTAGGATGCACAACTGCACCTTGATGATGCCGTCAGAGCCCAGGAAGACTTCAAGGAACAAGCTGCTATGGTGGATCGCAGGAACGGTCTCATGTTGGCTGAAATTGAGGAACTCAGAGCTGCCCTTGAACAGACAGAGAGAAGTCGTAAAATCGCTGAGCAGGAGCTGGTGGACGCCAGTGAACGTGTTGGACTTTTGCACTCTCAGGTGAACAAATAAATCAAAAAACAAATATTGTTTGAAATAATGTCAAATCAGCTATGTGTTGACTAAGTGACTATATATGTTTTTACTTTTAGAACACAAGCCTTCTGAACACCAAGAAGAAGCTTGAGACTGACCTGGTTCAGGTCCAGGGTGAAGTGGATGACACCGTTCAGGAAGCAAGGAATGCAGAGGAGAAGGCCAAGAAGGCCATCACCGATGTAGGTTTGCATTTCATTTCATCTTACTTTTACTCGTATGTCTTTTACAACTTCTAATCAATCATTTATGCTGTCTCCTCTAGGCTGCTATGATGGCTGAGGAGCTGAAGAAGGAGCAGGATACTAGCGCTCATCTGGAGAGGATGAAGAAGAACCTGGAGGTTGCCGTTAAGGACCTGCAGCACCGTCTGGATGAGGCTGAGAACCTGGCCATGAAGGGTGGCAAGAAGCAGCTCCAGAAACTTGAAACAAGGGTAAGAAAGTCATGTCAAGATTTCCAAAGTAGGAGCAAAGTTAATAAAAAATACGGATACATACTCATTTTTTCATTGTTTTTCGAAGGTGCGTGAGCTGGAGGCAGAGGTTGAGGGTGAGCAGAGACGTGGAGCAGATGCTGTTAAGGGTGTCCGCAAATATGAGAGGAGAGTGAAGGAGCTCACCTATCAGGTACAGTCATTTTGATAATCGACATATAAATCGACTCAACATTCTTAGTACTAAAAAACATGTCAACATGTACATTTACTTCCAACTTTTAACTTAACTCTCACAGACTGAGGAGGACAAGAAAAATGTAACCAGGCTGCAAGATCTGGTTGACAAGCTGCAGCTGAAGGTGAAGGCCTACAAGAGGCAGGCTGAGGAGGCGGTAAGGGCAAAACTTATATTTTAAATAATGCAAAATGTATAGTATTTCATAGTCATTTCATGTACAGTAGATCAATTGAACTAAAAAATGTATCTGCCTTGTATTCCAGGAGGAGCAGGCCAATGTCCACCTGTCCAAGTGCAGGAAGGTCCAGCATGAGCTGGAGGAGGCTGAGGAGCGTGCTGACATTGCTGAGTCTCAGGTCAACAAGCTGAGAGCAAAGAGCCGTGATGCTGGCAAGGTAAATGTATTCACATTTTGACTTCATGAAAATGTATTAAAATTAAATTCATTTCTAATTAATTTCATGCAGAAATGTATTAATTGTATTTAATACAATCAATTGTATTTTTTTTTTTACAGGGAAAAGAGGCAGCTGAGTAAAGCACTTTGACTGATGGGCTGTTTCTAATCATATAATATGATATGAAATACACCACAATAAAATAGTTTTTTGATCTTTAATTGCATTGTCTGTGTTATTTTGATGTAACCATCTCCTCTGACAGAGAGCAAATGTGAGACGTGGATTATTTGCGACACAGAGAAACAAAATCCTACAGTCTTTATAGAAATTGGTGGCTAAAACAAAAAATACAACAAAAAATGTTTGTGCTTGTATGGGTTTTTTTAAAGTCAATAATGAAATTCTAGAGGGATTAGAAAAATCTGGGAGCTTTTTTGGATCCTGAGGGGATTGGAGAAACTGCTTAAGGAGAAGGGTAAAAGAATTTCAGCATTTTCACTGTAATCCCAAAATAAAAACATTGAATCAAATTCTCTTTAAAAGGTCAAATTCACTCTTTTGTCCCTGATCAAAATGCATCTAGCCACAAAATGTGAAAAGTGTGGAAAAAAAGTCGTAGAGAGTCTTATTTGTTCGATGGGAACAGAAAGCACCCCTTAACACAGTGAATTTGCTGCTTTTCTATCAGATAATCAAGAATAAAGACGAATGAATAGCTTAGTAAGTGGGACTGAAACTTTTTCAACAATCTTTATAGTTTTTAATTGTTTTATATTTTTACTAATAAATACTGTAAATAGTCTTCACATTTATGACTCTTGCTGTGCTTGTAAAGTACTATGGACTCAATCATACTTACTAGTAAAATGAAATAAAACTTCAATCAAGCACTATGACTGTATGACTGCAGTAAGATCTTACTTTATCGGCAATGATACGTTGTGGTTTCTTTGTTTCCTTCTTTTGACAAATGTACTTATTGTAAGTCGCTTTGGACAAAAGCGTCTGCTAAATGACCTAAATGTAAATTTAAAAGTGTAAATTATAAGTGCTGTTAAAAATTATACCCTAAAATACTTTTAAAAAATGATTATACATCTTATCTTATCTCTATATTTATTAACAAACTATTTAGGAATAGAGAACAGCTGTGCATTTAGTACAAGTCCTGTAAAATGAAGAGGGTGTTCAAGAGCTTAAAATAACTCCAATTGAAGCAATGATTAAGCAAAAACTCAAGACCAGTCCATACTGACAGAAACCTGACACATGAGAGGATATAATTACAGCATATGTTTTACGTCTGCCTGTCTGCCTTACCACATTTGGTGCGTATACCATATATAACTTTTCCTGTGTCATCAAAACCTGATTCAATATAAAGGCCACTTCAGCAGACATCAAATGTGTGACTCTGAAGATCTGTGAGTTCCTGCTTGAGGTAAATGGTCTCTTATGATTTTGACTGTCTGAATGTGATCTCCATTTATAAATAAGTTCTGTCAACGGAACCTACTTTTCAAACCTACTCTAACAACAAAACCTGTTTTGAACAGGATTGGTGAAAAGATTTGACATAGAGGGAGTCAGGTAAGGAAACATTAAATATTTTATAATATAATATAATATTAATATTTCTCACTGATTGAATATCGGCAGTTATTCATCGAAACATTTTGACAAAACTCAACAATATCTTCATATTTATTCTTAGGGAACATACAAACCTGAAGTTCGAAAGGGACTTTGAGTAATGTTGAGGCCCACCTGTAGCTAAACTAACGATTAATAGATCTGACTTTGGTTATTGACCATTGCAGAGTACCGATCTGATACCAGTGTTTCATTATTAAGTTTTATGCCTTACTGTGTTGAAGTGACAAGGATCATTAATGTGTAAGGAAAAAACAACATTGCTTCTCTTGTAAAACAAAATTTAACAAATGAATAAATGTATTTGTATGTAAATTGGTATTTATTTAAATAATTGTATCAGATACAACTATTTTGGTATTTATTGAAATAATTGTATCAGATACAAAATTAGCCTCATGTCACTGATAAGAATTCCAGCTGATAAGTCATTACCTGAATATATCAGTATGGTCATTGGTGCATCCGTAAACGCGATCAGACATATGAATTAGGACATATTTACTATTGACCTGTCAAAATCAAATGCTGTTTATTTATGTGGACCAAAAATATTGGTTTGAGGTGGCAGTTTCTTTGTATTTATCAAACAGACATCAGCCGGCATCATGAGTACCGACGCGGAGATGGCCACCTATGGCAAGGCTGCCATTTACCTTCGTAAGCCAGAGAGGGAGAGAATTGAGGCTCAAAATGCACCATTTGATGCCAAGAGTGCCTGCTATGTAGCTGATGCCAAGGAGCTATACTTGAAGGGAACAATCCTCAAGAAAGAGGGTGGCAAAGTCACCGTCAAAGTCCTGACCACACAGGAGGTTGGTATCATGAACTGACAGCCAACTAGAAATGCAATATGATCAGTTCTCATTGTTACTAATGTCCTGTTCCAGGAGAAGACAGTTAAAGAAGAGGACGTCACTCCAATGAACCCTCCCAAGTATGACAAGATTGAGGACATGGCCATGATGACCCATCTCAATGAAGCCGCTGTGCTGTATAACCTCAAAGAGCGTTATGCAGCATGGATGATCTACGTAGGACAACCTGCCTGATAAGAAAAGATAACTATTGAAAATTGCGATAGTTGTAGAAAACATATTAACTCTGAAATCTCTATCATCACTTTCAGACCTACTCTGGATTGTTCTGTGCTACTGTGAACCCCTACAAGTGGCTCCCAGTGTACGATTCTGAATGTGTTACTGCCTATAGAGGCAAGAAGCGTATGGAGGCTCCACCCCATATCTTCTCTGTCTCTGACAACGCTTATCAGTTCATGCTGACTGGTAAGACGATGACAATGCAGAATTTATCAGTACATGAGGTTCCTGTTGCAGTATAACAGAGTAAATTATTTTGTTTTTTTATGTAACAGATAGGGAGAACCAGTCTGTCTTGATCACGTAAGTTTTCTACATTTACATCAGTTGACTTTGTTTAAGATAGTCATATATCTCGATCAAATTCTTAAAAGTCTGTTTCTATACCTAGTGGAGAATCTGGTGCTGGAAAGACTGTGAACACCAAGCGTGTCATCCAGTACTTTGCAACAATCTCAGTTGGCGGAGACAAGAAGAGAGACACATCAAAGGTATGTTACTGAAGATTACAATTCAGGGATATTTACCAAGAGTGGGAATATGTATTCCAGAGGAAAGTAGTCATTTCCTGATACCATTTGTTAACTTGGATTAAAGGGTTCACTGGAGGATCAGATTATTGCAGCCAATCCCCTGCTGGAGGCCTACGGTAACGCCAAAACCGTGAGGAATGACAACTCTTCTCGTTTTGTAAGTATGGAATGATTTCTACACATGAGGTCTTGTTACAGATTGCCCATGTGGAGGGATGTTAAAACATCTATTTGTTCCAAACAGGGTAAATTCATCAGAATCCATTTCGGCACAACTGGCAAACTGGCTAGTGCTGATATTGAGACATGTAAGTAATAATACACATCATATATACAAATGACTGGAATTGAGAATTGGCCGGAGTTTTAATTGTGAACAATATTTGTAGATCTGCTGGAGAAGTCTAGAGTGACATTCCAGCTTCCTGATGAAAGAGGCTACCACATCTTTTACCAGATGATGACTGCCCACAAACCTGAGCTGATTGGTAAGCAGGTTGAGGATTTGCTCAATGTTTAGTCTACTTACAGTTTTCATATGAAACACAAATGTTGACGTTATCACCCTTTTTTGATCTCCAGACCTGGCACTCATCACAACCAACCCCTATGACTTCCCCATGTGCAGCATGGGTCAGATCACTGTGGCCAGTATTGATGACAAAGTTGAGCTGGAAGCCACTGATGTAAGTGATTGTTGCTTCAAAACATATAAAAAGATGCTGGCAACGTAAAAATTGTTCTTTTAATTGCATTTCTAAAGTGCCATCTTTTGAATTCAGAATGCTATCGACATCCTGGGCTTCAGTAATGAGGAGAAGATGAGCATTTACAAGATGACTGGTGCTGTGCTTCACCATGGCAACATGAAGTTCAAGCAGAAGCAGCGTGAGGAGCAGGCTGAGCCTGATGGCACAGAGGGTGAGTATCTAATGCCAGCTCAAAGTGAATTGCTTGGGAACAAGAGTGATGAAGTTCTTCATCACTCAGGTTTCTGTTCATGTCATGACGGAAATCACTGAACTATTTTCAGATGCTGACAAGGTTGCTTACTTGCTGGGTCTGAACTCTGCTGATATGCTGAAGGCTATGTGTTATCCCAGAGTCAAGGTCGGAAATGAGTATGTCACCAAGGGACAGACTGTGAACCAGGTATATTATCAATATCCAACGTTCTACTATTTGCAAAAAATTTTGTTCGTATATGAGAAAAGATGATGGCAATGTCATTGTCAACTTTATAGGAGTTTTAAATACTGGTCAATGACCATCTTGGATATAACTTTTATTTCAAATGTTTTTGTATCATATATCTCATTAAAAAAATGCTATAATTGAAGATAGTAGTAATCCATTATTTTAAAAAATGATTGACTGACTTTAATCCTTGTTTATATTCAGGTCAGTAACTCAGTGACTGCCCTGGCCAAGTCCATCTATGAGAGGTTGTTCTTGTGGATGGTCGTCCGTATCAACCAGATGTTGGACACGAAACAGGCCAGGCAGTACTTCATTGGTGTCCTGGATATTGCCGGTTTTGAAATCTTTGATGTAAGTCTAAAAGACAATATTTTGTTATGAGAGAATCATTGTTATTGCTTGCAAGAGAGTATGCTGATTATTTGTTTCCTTGTAGTTCAACACATTGGAGCAGCTGTGCATCAACTTCACCAATGAGAAACTCCAACAGTTCTTCAACCACCACATGTTTGTCCTGGAGCAAGAGGAGTACAAGAAGGAGGGTATTATCTGGGAGTTCATTGACTTTGGCATGGACTTGGCTGCTTGCATCGAGCTGATTGAAAAGGTAAACATTTCATTTTGTGTTTCCATGTAAATGTTCTAAATTTGACGGAATGTATCATTTAATGACATTCTTCCTTCCACTTTTTTCAAGCCCATGGGCATCTTCTCCATCCTTGAAGAGGAGTGCATGTTCCCCAAGGCCACAGATACATCCTTCAAGAATAAGCTGTATGACCAGCATCTTGGCAAAAACAAAGCATTTGAGAAGCCAAGGCCCACCAAGGGCAAGGCTGAGGCCCACTTCTCCCTGGTGCACTATGCTGGCACCGTGGACTACAATATCAATGGCTGGCTGGACAAGAACAAGGACCCACTGAACGACTCTGTCGTCCAGCTGTACCAGAAATCCTCAGTGAAACTGTTGGCTCTTCTGTATCCTCCTGTAGTTGAGGGTATGATATTAACTATATTAAACTAAAACACATTTTAAGGTTACAAATGCTGTATATTTTAACTTTGATGTTGAACTGTGGCATGTGTTCAGTGTCATTCTAATAAAACATGTTGATTTTAATTTTTTAACAGAGGTCGGTAAGAAGGGAGGCAAGAAGAAGGGTGGTTCTATGCAGACTGTGTCTTCACAGTTCAGGGTAAGGCTTAACATATATTGAATGTCTCAGTTTATACTCAAACTCACAATTGTTACATGTCATGACAAGAGTCACAATTTTGGATCCACAGGAGAACTTGGGCAAGCTGATGACCAACTTGAGGAGCACCCATCCTCACTTTGTACGCTGCCTGATTCCCAATGAGTCAAAGACTCCAGGTACATAGAGAACATAATCTCAATAGAGTCTGTAAAGAGTGCTTTGGTTTTGTTGTGGTAGCTGCGCTGCTTCAACTGATACTCTTAACTCAAATACGTCATTTAAAATAATGTTTACAGGTCTGATGGAGAACTTCCTGGTCATCCACCAGCTCAGGTGTAATGGTGTGCTGGAAGGTATCAGAATCTGCAGAAAAGGTTTCCCCAGCAGAATCCTCTATGCTGACTTCAAGCAGAGGTATTATAGGATATTAATGAATACTATTTAATACAGATTATTCAAATAAAATGCTAACACTGACCATGAACTCTCTCTCATGAAAAAGGTACAAGGTACTGAATGCCAGTGTCATCCCCGAGGGCCAGTTCATTGACAACAAGAAGGCTTCAGAGAAGCTACTTGGTTCAATTGATGTTGACCATGAGGAGTACAAATTCGGACACACCAAGGTAAGCACGTTCCATATTTTACTGAAAATTAAAGTCATAAAATGACACAGTTATGTTCTAGATAAGAATCATTTGTAGTTTGTATTTATTCAATCAAATATTTCACACAAACCTTATGGGAAAATGCACTATGCTAATTGCACATTTCTAGTTGTGTGTTAATAATGAGTCAGAATATCTAAAAACTACTTCGGCAAATGAGGTGAATTGTGTTTTAAGGAACATTTGGGTAGAAGAAAATCATTTTTTGTTTATTTGTTTTATGGGATGCAAAGTATTCACAATCTCAATTAATAATTCTGACATACAATTTTGATTTTCTGCCAGGTGTTCTTCAAGGCCGGTCTTCTGGGTACCCTTGAAGAGATGAGAGATGAAAAACTGGCATCTCTGGTCACCATGACTCAGGCTTTGTGCCGTGGTTACGTCATGAGAAAGGAGTTTGTGAAGATGATGGAGAGGAGGCATGTTGAAAACAGCAGTTCTGAATCACGGTATGAAAATCCTGAATTTCATCGTCCATAACATTGACTTCTTGTCTGCAGGGAAGCCATCTATACTATCCAGTACAATATCCGCTCATTCATGAATGTCAAACACTGGCCATGGATGAAGGTGTACTACAAGATCAAGCCTCTGCTGAAGAGTGCTGAAACTGAGAAGGAGCTGGCAAACATGAAGGAGAACTACGATAAAATGAAAACTGACTTGGCTACTGCCCTGGCAAAGAAGAAGGAACTGGAGGAGAAGATGGTCTCCCTTCTGCAGGAGAAGAATGATCTGCAGCTGCAAGTAGCATCTGTAAGTACACATCAACGTACAGTTGTGATTTTTCATTGTCTTCAATGTTGATGTGCTTACATGGAATATCATAAAATGGTGTAGGAAGGAGAGAATCTGTCAGATGCTGAGGAGAGATGTGAGGGACTTATCAAGAGCAAGATTCAGATGGAGGCCAAACTCAAAGAGACAACTGAGAGACTGGAGGATGAAGAGGAAATCAATGCTGAGCTCACTGCCAAGAAGAGAAAGCTGGAGGATGAATGCTCTGAGCTCAAGAAGGATATTGATGACCTGGAGCTCACCTTGGCCAAAGTGGAGAAGGAGAAACATGCCACAGAGAACAAGGTTTGTAAATAATAACCTGACCAGTAGATTAAGTAAGACTATAATTGTAAACATTCAATGACGAGATCTTTCCTGCACACCTTCCAGGTGAAGAACCTGACTGAAGAGATGGCCTCTCAGGATGAGAGCATTGCTAAGCTGACAAAGGAAAAGAAAGCCCTTCAGGAGTCTCATCAGCAGACTCTTGATGACCTGCAGGCTGAGGAAGACAAAGTCAACACTCTGACCAAGGCCAAGACCAAGCTTGAGCAGCAAGTGGATGATGTAAGTCTACAAAGACACTTAGATTAGCAAATCAAAATTATTCTTAAATGTTATCATTAAAGACTCATATTATTTGTTCAGCTTGAGGGTTCTCTGGAGCAAGAGAAGAAGCTGCGTATGGACCTTGAGAGAGCCAAGAGGAAGCTTGAGGGTGATCTGAAACTGGCCCAGGAGTCCATCATGGACCTTGAGAATGACAAACAGCAGTCTGATGAGAAAATCAAAAAGTAAATTGTTTTTTAAATTTGTACTATTCTTTTAAAATTGTGGTCAACTGCAGGAATTTCATGCATATTATCTATGACTCTCACAGGAAGGACTTTGAAACCAGCCAGCTGCTTAGCAAGATTGAAGATGAGCAGTCACTGGGTGCTCAGCTTCAGAAGAAGATCAAGGAACTTCAGGTGACATATTGTGTTACCAAAACCTTACTGCACATGATTCCTATTTTATGTATGTGCATATATGCATATGTTAAAAGTGAAAGTTTTCTGAAAGAAATTACACCTAAATTCAACAGGCCCGTATTGAGGAACTGGAGGAGGAGATTGAAGCTGAGCGTGCTGCTCGTGCCAAGGTTGAGAAGCAGAGAGCTGACCTCTCCAGGGAACTTGAGGAGATCAGCGAGAGGCTGGAAGAGGCCGGTGGTGCCACTTCGGCTCAGATTGAGATGAACAAGAAGCGTGAAGCTGAATTCCAGAAGCTCCGTCGTGACCTTGAAGAGTCCACTCTGCAGCATGAAGCCACTGCTGCTGCTCTTCGCAAGAAGCAGGCTGACAGCGTTGCTGAGCTGGGAGAACAGATTGACAACCTCCAGCGTGTTAAGCAGAAGCTTGAGAAGGAAAAGAGTGAATACAAGATGGAGATTGATGACCTCTCCAGCAACATGGAAGCTGTTGCTAAAGCAAAGGTATGCAATACATTATATGCCAAAAGGAAAATAGTAAATACCGTAATTAATATTAGAAATAAAATCTAATCACTCTCATCTGTCTTTTCTTTAGGGAAATCTGGAAAAGATGTGCCGCACACTTGAGGACCAATTTAGCGAACTGAAGACCAAGAATGATGAAAATGTTCGTCAAATCAATGATGCATCTGCACAGAAAGCACGTCTTCTGACAGAAAATGGTATCTACAAATAATCACTGAATGATCTGTTGTGTATGTAACTGAGAAATATTACACAAACTAATGCATTTTGACGTCTTTCACACAAGGTGAGTTCAGCCGTCAAATTGAAGAGAAAGAAGCTCTCGTCTCTCAGCTGACCAGAGGCAAACAGGCCTTCACACAGCAAATTGAGGAGCTGAAGAGACATATTGAGGAAGAGCTGAAGGTAATAAATCATTAACCCTCCGTGCTGAATCTTCAGAGATCCCAGCCGACATACTGTCATAAGATGCTGTTGCAGACTCAGTGAGTTGTAAGTTAACATGTTTATTAAACACCAGGCCAAGAATGCTCTTGCCCATGGACTGCAATCAGCTCGCCATGACTGTGACCTGCTGAGGGAGCAGTTTGAGGAGGAGCAGGAGGCCAAGGCAGAGCTGCAGCGTGGAATGTCCAAGGCCAACAGTGAGGTAGCTCAGTGGAGAACCAAGTATGAAACTGATGCTATTCAGCGCACTGAGGAGCTTGAGGAATCCAAGTGAGTAATAGTAACAATTAAATAGCTAATTCAGAGTTAAAATTTTATCATACCTTAACTGACAACTGCATGGCCGGTATTGAACTAAAGTAATCTATCCAATCTTATTCAACTTTTATGTTTGTTAAGACTTGTATTTTACAGCATTGCTGAAATATGTTAATTGAAACATTTTGTCATGGCTAACTGTTACATGATTTGTGTTTTAGAATTAGCTTTGCAGATTATTTTTATTGAAGTTTAAGTTAACTTAATAGTTCATAACTTAACGGAGAAAAATCTTCCCTCTTTCAAACAGGAAAAAGCTGGCCCAGCGCCTTCAGGAGGCTGAGGAGCAGATTGAGGCAGTGAATTCCAAGTGTGCTTCTCTTGAGAAAACCAAACAGAGGCTCCAGAGTGAGGTGGAGGACCTCATGATTGATGTGGAGAGGGCCAATGGTCTGGCAGCCAGCCTAGACAAGAAGCAGAGGAACTTTGATAAGGTAACTTGGTTTACTTTCTGTGGGCAACCCATACAAACAATGACATACATTTGACTTTTCATTGATACACCAACTCAACTGTATTATCTGTGTCATTCAGGTGTTGGCAGAGTGGAAACAGAAGTATGAGGAGGGTCAGGCAGAGCTTGAGGGAGCACAGAAGGAGGCTCGTTCCCTCAGCACTGAGCTGTTCAAGATGAAGAACTCTTATGAGGAAGCCCTGGATCATCTGGAGACCATGAAGCGTGAAAACAAGAACCTGCAACGTGAGTTGTACATCATGTTACATCATATTCCAACACATTTGTATGTAATTTTACATTTCAAAGCTTAACAATACAAAACACACGTATCTGTCTGCAGAGGAGATTTCAGATCTGACTGAACAGATTGGTGAGACTGGAAAGAGCATCCATGAACTGGAGAAGTCCAAGAAGCAGGTGGAGACAGAGAAGTCCGAGATCCAGACAGCTCTTGAAGAGGCTGAGGTACTTTTTTTTAACAAGATCTTCTGAATCTAATTTTAAATAGTGAACCATAGTGAACTACCATAGTGAACTACACATTGTTTGAAGTCAGATATTAATATATCATTATTTTATCCCATCAGGGAACTCTGGAACATGAAGAATCTAAGATCCTTCGTGTCCAGCTGGAGCTCAACCAGATTAAGGGTGAGGTGGACAGGAAGCTGGCAGAGAAAGATGAGGAGATGGAGCAGATCAAGAGGAACAGCCAGAGGGTGATTGACTCCATGCAGAGCACACTCGATTCTGAGGTCAGGAGCAGGAATGATGCCCTGAGAATCAAGAAGAAGATGGAGGGAGATCTGAATGAGATGGAGATTCAGCTGAGCCACTCCAATCGCCAGGCTGCTGAGTCCCAGAAGCAGTTGAGGAATGTGCAGGCACAGCTTAAGGTATTGTAAAACACACAGTTGTGCATCAGCCAATTGTAAATACTGCTACACTTTGGCATTCATGGGAATATTTTCCTTATTTTCTTTCACTAGGATGCACAACTGCACCTTGATGATGCCGTCAGAGCCCAGGAAGACTTCAAGGAACAAGCTGCTATGGTGGATCGCAGGAACGGTCTCATGTTGGCTGAAATTGAGGAACTCAGAGCTGCCCTTGAACAGACAGAGAGATGTCGTAAAGTCGCTGAGCAGGAGCTGGTGGACGCCAGTGAGCGTGTTGGACTTTTGCACTCTCAGGTGAACAAATAATTCAAAAAACGAATGTTACCAAATGTGAAAATCACGTATGTGAAGACTAAGTGACTCAATCTTTTTTGTTATTTTTAGAACACAAGCCTTATAAACACCAAGAAGAAGCTTGAGAGTGACCTGGTTCAGGTCCAGGGTGAAGTGGATGACACCGTTCAGGAAGCAAGGAATGCAGAGGAGAAGGCCAAGAAGGCCATCACCGATGTAGGTTTGAATTTCATTTCATCTTACTTTTACTCGTATGTCTTTTACAACTTCTAATCAATCATTTATGCTGTCTCCTCTAGGCTGCTATGATGGCTGAGGAACTGAAGAAGGAGCAGGATACTAGCGCTCATCTGGAGAGGATGAAGAAGAATCTGGAGGTCACTGTTAAGGACCTGCAGCACCGTCTGGATGAGGCTGAGAACCTGGCCATGAAGGGTGGCAAGAAGCAGCTCCAGAAACTTGAGTCGAGGGTAAGAAAGTCATGATAAGATTCACAGTCGAATCTAATGAACAAACGTAAGAAAATACAGGGATTCTAAATATCCTACAAATGTTCTGGTCTTTATAGGTGCGTGAGCTGGAGGCAGAGGTTGAGGCTGAGCAGAGACGTGGAGCAGATGCTGTTAAGGGTGTCCGCAAATATGAGAGGAGAGTGAAGGAGCTCACCTATCAGGTACAGTCATTTTGACAGTTAACATGTACCAATGAAACCTGCGTTAGCTTGCCGACCTGTCCACGATGTACCCTGCCTTTTATAAATGTCAGCAGGGACCCTGAATAGGATAAGTGTTTCCAGATCACACATGAATGGATGAATGTGCAAAGCCGAACATATCTATCACTGCAAACATTTCAAGATGCACATTTACTGTCTATTACAGACTGAGGAGGACAAGAAAAATGGCTCCAGGCTGCAAGATCTGGTTGATAAGTTGCAGCTCAAGGTGAAGGCCTACAAGAGGCAGGCTGAGGAGGCGGTAAGGACAACATATTTATTTTTTAAAACTGAAGTGGATAATATCCAAATGATTGCATACAAACAAACAATCCTCTTTGCACAGATCAATGTTCTTAAATTAAAAATAAAAAACAAAAATACTGGGAAAGGATTCATATTTCAGGATACATTAAAGGTTTTCCATTTATTTAAACAATGTGTTTGGTATTCCAGGAGGAACAGGTCAACTCTCACCTGTCCAAGTTCAGGAAGGTCCAGCATGAGCTGGAGGAGGCTGAGGAGCGTGCTGACATTGCAGAGTCTCAGGTCAACAAGCTGAGAGCAAAGAGCCGTGATGCTGGCAAGGTAACTATATAATTATGCTTAATTAAAAAAATGTAATCCAAATTAAATCGAACAGAAAGTAACTGTCAGTTAATTAGATTTAAATCAACCTAATGAAATATTTTCTTTATTTGTGTGTTTTCAGGGAAAAGAATCAGCTGAATAAAGCCCACTGCCTGATCAGCTGTTTCTAATCATATAATATGATGTGAAATATGCTATAAAAAATAAATTTTCTCTATGACACCCTTAAATTTGCTTTCTGTCTGTTTTTTTTCCACAGTATTGATCCCTGACATATCAAGTTCTTACTTGCTAACCAGTAATCACATTTGTTACAAGAAGCACTGTACCATTACAAATGCTTAAATCTAAATCTAAACTGGTTTATTTGACATTTTATATTGTCAATGTTCAAGCCAAGCCATTTTGACCTGAAAAACTTGAAGGAACACTGGGTAGATGGCTTAATCCAAGTTCTCACGTGGTTCTGTTAAATTGTACTCAAATTATGTGTGGGTCACCGGTTTACTTCTAGTAAACAGCTATGCCTCTGTCTTAGAATGGTATACTGTAAGTTGGAGCATACCCACTCAACTAGAATACATAATGCAGTAACACACACATAAGCAGGTTATTTGTGCTGTAAACTATGACTATACTGCAATGAAACACATCAGTGCTAGTATTAATATTGGCATTTCTTTCCAATGTTGTTTTCATACCACAAATGGCCAATAAACTTGAACTTGATGTACCAAAAAAGAACTGCCTTCGGAAACCTCTGGCAATTTGGCCATCATCTTGGCTTTTTTATTTACCCACAATATAAGCCAGAATATACAGCTGGGATCGGCTCCAGCACCCCCGTGACCCTGAATACAGGATAAGCGGTAGAAAATGGATGGATGGATGGATAAGCCAGAATATACCTCAGTGGTGTCTAATGATACTTTTTAACCTTGACTTCAATAAAATAGTTTGAATGTACCGTTACCGCTAGCTACTGATTTTTTTTAACAGTTCCAATCTAGCTCGCTTACAGTGCCGTAACTGTCAATTTAATACAAATACAAATATAAAATTTCACTCCTACCTTTTTCTGGATGGGGAACAATCATTCCGGAGGTATTGGCTGAGGTCAAACAGGCTTCTGGTGACAATGGTGACGTTTTTGTTCTCGTTTGTATTTGAAACGCATCTCTGAGCACCTGGAAAAGCACTTTATACAACCTATGTATTAAATTCTTATTTTTTTAGCATTAACAGTGTTTTATTAACACAGATGTTACTCTCACTGAGGTTACTTCCTATCGAGGTGACTATTTGACAAGCCCAATTGAGCATTCACTGGTAAGCCAGCTAGCCAGCTAGCCAGCTAACGCGTAAATGATAGGGCAGACCTAGCTAATTCTAAAATAAACACACATAAAATAATAGTTTTTGGAGGTCTATATCTTATATTAACATTGATTAAAAAGATAAATAGTTTATAACTTTAAGTTTAGCGTTTTTCTTTTTTTCCTCTCTCCCTTTCTTACCATTACCGTGGAAGAAACATCTGGAATGTTCTCTGGAGGTTGGCGGCGTTCGCGTGCGCTGTGTTCAAACTGGTGCTACAACCGATGACGTAGCCACGGCCAAAAGCAGAGGTGCGGGACCGAGTGCCGACCCAGTTCTATGCCACCAGTGGCTGATTTGAGATCAATTTTAATATAAAGTAATCATGAATCATCTCTGTATGTTGTTGTTATTGCACACATACAGTAAGCTGGTTATTTGTGCTGTAAACTATGGCTATACTGTAATGAAACACATCGGTACTAGTATTAATATTGGCATTTCTTTCCAAATGTAAAAAGAACTGCCTTCAGAAACCTTGGGCTTGGCAATTTGGCCATCATCTTGGCTTTTTTATTTACCCACAAAATAAGCCAGAATAAGCCTCAGTGGTGTCTCATTCTCTTTTTACCTTGCTTTCAATAAAATAGTTTGAATGTATGCTAGCTACTAATTTTTTTTAACAGTTCCAATCTAGCTCGCTTACAGTGCCATAACTGTCAATTTAATACAAATATAAATTTTCACTCCTACCTTTTTCTGGATGGGGAACAATCATTCCGAGGTGTTGGCTGAGGTCAAACGGGCGTCTGGTGACAATGGTGAAGTTTTCGTTCAGGTCGTTTTTGAAACGCATCTTTGAGCACCTGGAAAAGCACTTTATACAACCTTAAATTATTATTTTTTTTAGCATTAACAGTGTTTTATTAACACAGATGTTACTCCCACTGAGGTAACTTCCTATTGAGGTGACTATTTGACACGCCCAATTGAGCATTCAGGGGTAAGCCAGCTAGCTAGCTAACTACCACTACATGATAGGGAAGACCTAGCTAATCCTAAAATAAACACACAAAATAAAAGCTTTTGGAGCTCTATATCGTATATCAACATTGATTAAAAAGATGAATAGTTTATAACTTTAAATTTAGCGTTTTTCTTTTCTCTCTCTCTCTCTCCCTCTCTTACCGTTACCGTGGAAGAGTCTGGAATGTTCTCTGGACGTTGGCGGCGTTCGCGTGCGCTCTGTTCAAACCGGTACTACATCCGATGACGCAGCCACGGCCCACAGCAGAGGTGGGGGGCCGACCCGCTTCTATCCGATTTGAAGTCAATATTAGTATTAATATAATCATCATCATAAATCATCTCCGTGGAGTTGTTTTTTTTTTTTTTTTTTTACGTTCGCGGCTATGGGGTGTGGGCGCTTCTAATACAGTTAATACGGTATGGCGTCACTCGACCGTTGGCTTGGAGAGGAAGTAGAAATAAATGTTATAATGAATAAATAAATAAATAAATAAATAAATAGGAAGGGCTACTCTGTTTATTATTATACAATTTATTTATTATTTACTGTTTTTATTATTTTATTATTTGAAGTTCTAAACCTATTTAACATTCTTAATTAATGTATTTCTCTGCCTACATGAATCCCTTTGAATTGCCTTGTGAATGCTATACAAATAAACTCACCCAATCATTAGATTCTGTATTGTTTTACTTGAAATGTAGGCCTCAAGTTCATTGTGCTATGAATTATTTGTATTAGGTGAAGGGAGCTATTTCGTTTCCATACAATTTGTCAGCTTGTTAAGTATACAGAGTCAGATTAATTACACAAGATAGAATAGTACCTATACTGTGAAAATTAGCTCCACCGCAACATCAAAGTGATGAACACATTAACGCAGCATTACAATACAAAGTACTTTTACTTCCGGTACTATAAGTATATTTTGATGCTAACGCTTTTGTGCTTTTAAGTACAATTGTAGATGTTTTTTGATTTTATCAGAATTTTGACTGGAGTTTCTCCTCCACCACTGACTGAGCTCAGAATAATAAACATTTAACCAACACATGGCAACAAAGGCAGGACGTCATTGTGGAGCACCCAGTGGAGAGTCTTCATCTTCAAAAACACTCTTCATGCTAAAACTAACTAAACGCCAAACATTTTTGCATTAATGTGTTCAACTGTGTGAGCAACATCTTCCACGAGAAAAAAGGGGATACATTAAAATAGCTCAATATGTAATTTTAGATTATGTTTTGTTTTGTTAGATACAAGCAATTCGTCAACACTCTCAATTACATTGAATTTACTCAACAATCTCAACAAGTTAAAACGAGCACATATTAAAGATAACTAACAGTAGCAAACACACAATAATGCAATGAGTGAGAGCAGAATTGATGCCATGTCAGCTCTTAAAAGCTCTGTAGATATGATGAAATTCGGAGCTACAAAGACAGATTTGAAGTAGACTGAGTAACCTAATGTTGCAGTTGAGCGGTCAGTCCACTGTCCTGATAGGAGCAGATAGGACTTTCTACCACTGAGGGGTCAGGAGTGAGAGGAGTCCACGTTTGGCACTGCAGCTTTCAGTTTAAAGTGTCCAGGAGGGATGTCAGATTAGTAGGCCATGCCACTTTGCTATGGGCTGGCGAACTGAGCGCATCATTAAGCTCCAGTGCTTGTCTTCTGAATAATTCTCCTTCCCCACGGTCAACTGTCCAATCAGTTGCTTGGTTGATTTCCTCGTTGTGCGAGTCTCATACATAGAAACCATTATCTTGCACTGCTCCAGGGGGAACTCTGGCAGGGTGAACATGAGGACCTCGTTGAAGACGGTTACCAGGCAGCGGGCCACTGCCGAGGTTTTCTGGTACCTCAACTTGCACTGGTTGCACTGCACGCTGATCCTGGCGTACAGGGCTGCACAACACAGAGAAGGCACCTCAGGAACAGTGTAATATCAGCTGAATGCATGCTTTATTCTTTACGAAGGCG
>CM056825.1:2330000-2515000 GCA_029853015.1 Chelidonichthys spinosus | reverse complement strand
GATGGCGATTTTAAAAAACGTAACAACAATGCCACAGATTTCATGGGATGATGTGATGCTTTTTTGTTTTAAATCACTATAAACTGGAGACTTTTGGGGTTAAATAATAAAGCAAATGTGGACTGAATTCCATCTAGCTGCTTCAGTTAGAGATATCTTAAATGCTAATGTGAAAAACTGAACAAGTTGGAGACATGGACTGACTTCAGAAGACAGTAAGTAGATCAACTTGTGTAAATGTCAGCGTTTCGGGCCATTTTCAAGTCCACGACCTACTTTAATAGATTGTTTACCTGAGCTACAAGTCAGGTTTAAGTTTACATACCTAATTATTATTATAATATTGTTTTACTGCTCTTATATTCTGTCTGTACTCATTTTATGACCACGACATATCGTTGTAATGCTTGATGTGCTGTGCTCTTTTTTTTTTATCTTTTATATTTTTTCTTAATTTTATATCTTTTTTTCTCTTCATTGAAAATCAATAAACATATTTTTTTTTTTAAATAAAAAAAAGTTGACATACCTACATCCCAAACAGCACAGACGGTACACAATTTACACGGATGATCCCGTCAAAACTTCTGGAACATACTTTAAAAGCCAGATTATTCTTTGAGGTGAAGGATCCCGCTGCAGCTGAGGCCAGGAAGGTAGAATACATCCTATCAGTAGCAGTTTATTTAAATGACACTTCTTAGACTGCATGCAAAACAGGAACGTCACAGGAACAAACCTACAACCTTCTAGATAGTATTCCTATTTAAACTTAAAAAAGGTTGGCGTAAACGTTTATACCTGCCGTGAGAAATGAAACCTTCACTCATCCTTCCTGCGTTAGAAATCCACGCTTCACATCATCGTCAGCGAGAGGTTCAAAAAGCAGCACTTTGGCACTCCACACACACTCCCTCTCTGCTCTCACCCCTCCACTCACACAGCACATGACTTCCTGCACGCCATTCTAGGCAAACTGGTTTGATAAGATTCAAATGAATTCTCATGGAGCTTAACGTAGCTCTCCTGGCTGCAGCCACCGGAGCACCTGAATCCTGCTGAGGCAAGGACGTGTTTGCATGTTTATTGCACGTTTGAGTGAGTGCATCCAGTTCAGATCAGTAGCCGCTTGGAGGGTTTGAACCAGCAGCGGCCACGACAGCAGTAAAGCGACGGTGATAAGACTCACTGAACTCCTCTACAATCCTATTAGCATATCCATTTACCTCATAAGGTGTTCATTGTCGGCCTTATCTCGCCGTCTCATCAGCCGTCACTTGATATTTCTCAGGACTGCCTGCTGAAAGAGACACACACAATGAGGAACACGCCAAACATCCAAGAATGAGGAAGAAAAAAACATTTTGACCTAAACTTCCTTGTTTGACATCATCTTCAAGGAGGAATGTCTTCAATGAGATGACCTTTAAAAGGTCATTCTATAATCCAACAGTTCAACAACAACAAAAACCTTTTACTTGAAGACACGATCAGCTCAACCTTTTATTTCTGTTTAACAATTCACTATAAACAGTCACAAACCTTCAAATAAAAACACATTTCCATATTCAATCATTTGATTAGCAGCTAGACTACTGTACATGTTTAACATACAGTATATAGATTCATGTCTGATTTTCATTCTGTAAACTGCAAATAATACACTTCACTTCTGCCCATCATTACACACAAATGTAAACCAGGAAACCTACAAGAGCTTTTAGCGGCTTACTCACATATTCATCAGGATACACCTTGAAAGTAACCTTCAACTGTTTGCTTTCCAGCAAATGACTCACAAACTTGGACACTAGGAAAGGGAATTGGATCAAATGTGAAATAAATACTGTTGCTCTCCTATAATGAGGCTGAACTCGGTTCACTCTGCACTTTCAGCCGTTCAAACATTTTCATTGCACGATTTAAATTGATCATAAGCTGAATAAACAGCCATTAGCATCAGTGTGTAGTGCTTATAATCTGGATCACCACGGCAACGCCTCTCCGGTATAGTTCAGAAATGACCCGTGATCCTTTTCAGTCAGTCCACCGATCACAGACAAGAGGGAAGAAACGCTCTCCTCTGGACTCAGTGTAGCCTGCAAACGGATAAATACACCAATACTAATTATATTAAAGACACATATTTTTCAGGCCATCCCAAACAGACTGTGGTGGAGTTGTACAGAGCAGGCTCTTACCTCAGACCCCCCCATGTCAGTGCGGACCCAGCCGGGATGTATAGCCATACAGAGGATCCCATCAGGTTCCAGGTCTACAGCCAAACAGCGACTCACCATGTTCAGGGCACTCTGAGAAGCCAACATCCCATAATGTAAGCCTCAACCCTCTGCAGTTCACTCAACAGTGCAGGACGTTGAGGAATGGTTTCTCATTTATCCTCAAGTCCATTGTTCATGTTTAACAAACTTAAAGCCATTCAAACGGTCCATGTAACTGAAGGTTGCTTACTTGTTTTAACCGAGTTATATTCAGTGTGTTTCTTGTTTGTATGATGTGTGTATTCCCTGTTTTTATTATGTATTATCACCGTCTTTTTAATCTGTAACTAACAACCTGTCTCGGCCACATCTCCCTCGACAAATGTATCTCAATCTCATGGGACTTCCTGGTTAAATAAAGGTTAAAGTCATGTACTTTCCATTAACTGGCATTCAGCAGATATACTCATCCGACGGTAACAATACCTTGGACGTCCTGTAGGGGTACCATTTGAAGTTGTTGGCCCGTTCCCCCCAGTTGAGCTCCACAGAGCCCAGCAGAGACGTCACGTTGATGACCGCCGCCCTCTGGATGCCCATGCTTCCTGCTTCACCTGCTCCACCTCTAGACGCAGCTCGTTTCAACAGAGGCAGGAAGGCCTGGCAGGGGCAGAAGAACATATATACATATATATATATATATATAATAATACAACACAGGAGCCCACATCTAGAGACAAAAAAAACATTTACAAGTTATTTCATTATCAATCTCCAGAGCTTTTCCAGTCAGTCTGAGAGGAGGGATATGAATACTGCCCTCTGGTGGCAGCACCTCCAACTTACAGAGAAATTCGGTTCTTCTAAAGCGGTACCAATACATACACATTGTATTGTGTTTGTCAGCACCATTCACACCAACTAGAGAAGCCTAAATAACAGGAACACCGGTCAGTGTAATGTAATTCAGTTCAACGGCACCGCAAACTGAGCAGCCTCCAAAATGATCATACAGACGAATAAACATGTGTATGACTGTTTATTATACTGCTGAATATAACTTACAGGTAGTCTGAATCCGTCCCATCTCTTCCTTCAATTTTCCTAAAACTTCCCAATGCAGGAAAGCTGGTTTTGTATTTTCTGAACTTATTTAATTATGGGAACAACAAAGGATTGTTGTCACGATGGATTCATCTGCTGATTATTTTCTCAATGAATCCATTACATTACCATTACAGTACTGTGACATGTCAATACACACAAGCATATCTCCGAATGTAGCTGCTAGTCCACTAATTGGAGCAGTGGCAGGTTCCTGTTTGTACCAGGTTCATTGCAGATGTCCTACCTGCCATTACGTAAGGAGGCTGCAGCGTTGGCCTTGTAGTTATGGAGCACCTGCTCTGCTGGCATGTTGACCAGCGTTGGGTGCTGCTCTGCAGTCTGGCCTGTACTCTCTACGGGGCCGACTGCATCCAGACCGTCAATGAATATAATAAAATACAGTCTGCCCTGGGCTAGAGGGCTTTTTGTGTTCCATCTCTCCATCAAGGTCATCCTTTTGTTTTGGTTTGCAGCGTTTGAGAAGTAAGTGTAAAAGTTATTTTAATGCTCAAAATAAGCAGCTGATCCACAACATCCATGTCGACAGGAAGCAGAGAATCTAAAATAACAGTGAACATTACCTTGGTGATCATTAGTGGAGCCACAGCATTGGTGTGGAAGTTTTCTATCATCTTCTCTGCAGTAACGGTATGAAGGTCGGCCACCACATTGATCCCAGCATTATTGATCAGGCAGTTCAGACCCTCTTCTTGTACCAGCTGGTCCACCTCTTCCACTGACTTCTCTATACTCTCCTGGTTCACAACATCTAATGAGACACGCCAACACCAAAACATCGTTGAATTAATCCAAATGGAAGAAAGAAATGAGTAAAGTTATCTTGTCAGTTTCACTTCGTGTCTCCAGAGGTTAATTATTTACGTTCAAAGTTTAAACTTGCATGAAGTCAACGATGGTTGGTTGCTATACGTTTAGGAAATTATTGTTTCAATGACATTAATTTAAAATGTTAAATGTCTGATTCCCAGACTTTCACTGACTAAAAAACGTGTTTCTTTGGCTTCTGACACCATGTAGGGTGTTGGTTTTATGACTATATGTGTATACGTGATTATTTTTATCTTGTGCGGGCAGTGCAATATATTCATAACATATATATTTATATACTTTCTATTGTGTACTTCATCTTTTTGTTGTGCTTCTATTGGGTTATTTATATATTGTATTTTATCTTGTGGTGGAGCACTTTGGTTTGTTAAAATTGTGCTATATAAATAAAGTGGATTGGATAAAAAGCTGAATATCCATGACTTATAATAAACAGTAAAAACAAGCCACTTTTGTGTGAAGCAGAAAAAAACAGCCACAGTATATTAAACCCATTAATGTCTTAGCTTAAAGTGCAAAACAAAGGTTTTCATTGCTAATTAACCCGGTAAATAAAAATACAGCCGGGGGACTTTTTAATTTTGATAAATGTTAATTAAAATGTAAACATGCTACCCCTGATATTCCATGACTTGACACAAAATATGATCAAATCCTGACTTTCCTGTAAAATATACAGGCCCCTGTTGTGAAGTGAGTGTGTGTAATAGTTGTAATAGTTGTAATATATATATATATATTTGTGTGTTTTTACATATATATTACATATATATAGTTCTCCTCTGCCTTACCCAAAGTGATGATGTGGATGTTTGGATGTCTCTCTGCCAGTTCCTGAAGTTTCTGCAGGTCAAAACCACATGACGTCATAGTTCATTAGCTAGCTAGCTAGCAAACAAACAAACAAACAAAGAGTGGGTGAACAACGTCGTTTAACTTTAATCCACCAGTTCAAACTCTCTTGAAAATGTCTGATATACCTTCACCTGTCACTTGGGAGTAGAACTAGTGAGGTGATTACTCTGTAACGACGTCATAATGTGGCTACATGCTAATTAGCTTCAGAAGCTACCACCCGCGGGCGTCCGTGCGCGGTGACGTTTACCTGCGTGCTCGCGGGGCTGCGGGTCGTGGCTATGATCTTGCCGGGTGAGAAGCCTCCGCTCGCCAGACTGCGGACTAGCTGTAACCCGAGCCCGCGGCTGGCCCCCGTCACCAGCACGGAGCCGCAGTGTTTAAACGGGGTGGCGCCGCTCATCGCTGGGTGTTGGTCTGTGATCAACGGGCTGACTGGCCTCCACACCCCCCCTTCCACCCGATATCGCCAGTGACCGGGGATCTGCTAAATCTGCAGTTGTAAGGCGATACCACCGGCAGGTGGACGCGGGGGGGGGGGGGGGGGGGGGGCGTTGAGGGGGGTTGATCCATTTGACCCGGACCATACCAAGTCAGGGTTAAATCTTTAAATAAATTGCACGCAGGCGGCTAGCAACAGCTGAAATAGAGTCATTAAAATCACAGTTGCGGGGGGCAGATAGTGAACTTTAACCGTCACGCGGGGCAGTTACCCCACTTAGATTGGAAACGGTTGAGCTCTCGGGTCAACCTTCCCACAATCCCTTGCGCACGAACTCCATAACAACACGTTCGCGTCTTCAGAGGGATGAACAAAACTTCTTCTTTGGGGTTTTATTAATTTAGGTTATATATATATATATATATATATATATATATATATATATATATATATATATATATATATATATATATATATATATATATATATATATATATGGAGAGAGAGAGAATGTGTGTATGTATGCAAGTATGTATAATAATCAATAATATAAAAAATAATAGTGCTTTTATGTACTATATTACAATATACTTGTGTGTGTAATAAATAATAGTATGGAAATATAAATAGTGTTTGCTTCCCATTTGTTTCCTAATCTTTATTTGATCACTTGACAAAATGAAAATGTGCACTTTCCCCAGAAGCAAAGGCATAATGCAATAAAGTAATTTGATTTTGACCGATTCATTCGTTATTTATGATTAGATAGTCTGAGAGGCCATCCACTGTTTGCTTTTTGCATTCAGTTAGTTTTTCAAATACTGAAGCTGAGATTGGAGGTGCATGCAGAGATAAGGGTGACGGCACAGCTGATGGAGCTTATGCAGTCGCAGCACACACAGATGGTTCCTCTGGCAGCCTCCCGGCTCCAGGTTTTCTTACAGCTTCTGGTTGTTGGGAGCAGCAGATATGCTTGGTCTGCTTCCGGTCAGTTCATTTAGAAATTGGCTCCCACGACGCATCCATTTACAGACAACATGACTTTGGCACGGAGCACGCGTTGCAGATGAGGGGCTGGTGGTACAATGTGTGGCTCGGAGCTGGAGCGTGGTAACCGCTTCCCCTCAGCACACACAATGGAGGGGTATTGTCTCTACAGGAGAAATCAGCAGTTAACGGCTTACAGTCTGTCCAGTAGGCAGTACAGAGGGAGAATGGGGTGTTTCACACATGAACTCCACATTTAGAAAAGGGGAAAAGTCTGGAGCACTCACCCTCAAACTCCTGAGATGACGATGTGGTTCACATTGATGTCGTTTTTCATCATTAGCTCATCAATATGAAGTGAACGTTATTAAGCATCGATCACATTGTTATACAATGACAGTGGGACAACTACAATACATTTACTGCGATGTAATTTGACTTTTTACACTTGGGCCTTTCTGCTCGACCCATAGACCAGGAGGTCAAGTGAAATTAGAGATATGACTTATGAAACATCACACGTTCTCTGTGGCTTCATAACATTCAACCACCAACAAGAATCAAGTATCCAGAAAGACTTTCTGCAACTGCTCTATTGATCATTTTATTGTACTTCTTTCCGCTGCATGCCTGAAGGATCCCCTTTCATAAGTCCACCCTGAGTCTTCCTGTATCGATCTGGTGGTGAAGAATCAACATTAATGCTTCACTGGGACTCAGAGACGACAACCACTGACAGTAAAACAAGGAGAAAAGGTATTTATTTCACTGTTTTGGATTTCAAATATCTCACAGATAACTGACCTATGTGTGCTAATATATTGATGGATATATTGATGAATCAATTATACAGTGCTGGCATCAGAAATGCTCACAATTAAATATTTTATACAGGTTTCACACAGAAAATGTTGCTCTGTGACTGCAGGATATGTTGGATATGCAACTGACCAGCAACGTTGCTCGCAACTGCCCTCTAGTGGCCAAACTCAGTTATTGCAGGGTCACAGTTCAGCCCCTCTAAAGGCAGGTCGGCACCCAACCAGGAAAAACAGCTGATTTCTGTTTACCTTTTATAAGAGCTCCGTCACGTGTCTCAACCTATTTCCTGTCTTTAAGCCAAGCATTTAAAATCCGATACATATAAAGATATTTCCCAAAATGTCAAACATATTATATTTTTGCTTTGACACAAACATAAAAAAGAGAAGAGAATGAGACATTTCTCCTGGTGATGACATCATTTGGCCAACCTGCTATTCATCATCCTGTGAATCCTCAAAACCAAATGATGGATGATTTATTTTCAGAGACTTCATCCGACCTTACAGATGTTTTCTTTTTTAATAGCAGTCAATCCAGCTGCAGTATGAAGTTGCTTTTGTGTGTGTGCACGTGATACACACAAGAATCTAGGTTGTAACATGCATTTTCAATCACTTATTTAATTCACATGAGCTATATTTAAAGAGATCATAAATAAAATACCCGTGTTCCTTTCATCGCTGCATAAATCATGTCCGTTTCCTCTTATATTCACAGTCTCCTCTCTCTTCCTCGTTGCCGTCCCTCCTGTCTTCCTCACACTGCTTCATCACAGTGGGCTCGATGTTTGATGAAGTGTGTTTACATGCACAACGGCACCCTTCGGCATACTCAGCTATTCAGTTTGCTTGTGTGAATACCGTTTACAATAAAACCCCATCGTGTGGAACTCTGAACACTATTTAAGATTCAGTGCTATTTAATATCCCGGGAAAAAACTCAAGTCAGCCAAAACAACAGAAAGTGGTGCAAATCAGTAAAAAAAAAACCACTCAATATCAGCAAAAACAAATCGTCGTCAGTGAATTGAGAACGCTCCTCATTTCAGGTCTGTGCACCAAATGTGGTGATTTCAAGGCCAAATTGAGAATGCAAAGAATGAACTTTTGAATTTTTTATTTGCAATAATCAATGCAACAGAATCCTAAAAGATAAAAGAGTCAGCAACGATGCTGTCACATTTATATCTCTTTTTCTCAGTGCTTTTAAACCTCATCACTACAGAGAAACCCCATTTTTCTGACGAAGACCAATAAATACGGTTGAAAGTCCTGTCGGGGGAGTAAGTGGACTTTGAGTAAACTGCTTTAAGGCCAAGTGTGACGCCCCTTCTCCCCTCAGAGCGCCTGAGAGCGAGTTGGAGGGCATTCTTTGCATGTTTTTTATGATCTGTCTTGATGTGGTTGAGTGGATCGTTTCCATCTCAAATTCTCAACACAGCTGTTTTATTGTCCTCTGCTCGCTCCAGCAGTCGATCTGCAGGAGGAAAAAGTGGTGCATCACTTAAGTAATTAGGGTGAATCCTCTGGGAATCATGCAACTAATTTCATGGCAATCCATCCAATTAGCATCGATGTTTCCGTGTGGATCAATGTGGTGGACCGACTGCCTGATTTCAGTGTGGACATTAACCTTAACCGCTGCAGCATATTGTGTTATTCCTGCCTATCATTATAGGTAAGTGAAAAAGTGGACAAAAAGAACCTGAAATCAAATCTTCATTATATAAAGCATGAGTAAATGTATTGTTCCCCTCTGAGCAGACTTATTCTCAGTTCATCCCTGCGTCTGTGTGAGAGCAGGCTGAGGAGAAATGTAAGGTCCCAGATGGGAGCAGAAGGCAGCGCTTACAGAGACTGGAGATGCTCGATGCCTTCTGCTGCCCGTAACTCAGACTCTCCCTGCAGTCGATGGTCTTCCTCGAACACCGGAGCCATTGAGATTTCTTTATGAGTGATCTGCAGCAGCAAGCGTCTATCTTAAGACAGAGATGGGCTTCGTTATTCCTGGATGAAACGAGATCTATCTACAGCTCCGATCGCTCCACGACTGCATCTTCAGCAAAGTGTTTTAATGAGATGTGCCTCCCGTCCAACACTCCTTTTTTTTTAGAGATTATTCCCACACCGATGCACCCGTTCCCTGAAGCCCTCTCCACTGTTTGATGGTTTGAAGGTTTGATGGTCTACTGGAGAACCAGACCATAATTAAACATCTTAAACAGGGAGAGAGTGCTGCACAATGTGCTTCAGCTGGATTATTAAAACAAAAACATGTAAATAAACGTGTGCATATATAAAGGAGGAAGTAGAGCAACGACCAACCACAACAATGCAATATCATTGGGGTCATCGTGCTGTTTCTTTGTCTGGTGAATGTCAGTGTAAATTTAATGTTCTAATGTTCAAATTTCCTGTTTTTTGAAAATGTATTTCCAGTGATTATACACGACTGAAAACATGGTTCTGAGTATTATATTTCATGATGGAGCCACTCTGTAAATTCTCCCTTTAAACAAATATTAATACGACTTCTCATCAGAAGAATAAACCCTGCAGTATTACTGATGTGCATTTTCTCCTAACAGCTGCATTTCATATAAAGATTTAAATGCCTCTGATTAATTGATGGGGGTTTGCACCAGCTCCACATTGAGATGGGGTGGGGGTGGGGGGGGGGGGGGGGTTGTGTGCTCGCTGTATTATTTAGATGGCTTTAAAAGCATGTCAACTCAATTACAGGGGTTTTATAAGAAAGATCATGTCCTGCCCCGCTCTGTCAGGAGGAACATCTCAGCTCCAGAACCAGCTGGAGAACATGGAGGCTTCAGTTCAGATCATTGTTTCTGATTTCTTTTCTTAGAGGTGTGATGCAATATGTTGTTCATGTTTGTAACGACATGTAAAGCTCCTGAGAGAAGCCATGGTTTTCCTTTTGGGTGATGTCAGATCAGATGATCTCCCTTTTAGACACCTTTGTTTGCTTTTGAATGTTACATGGATGCATTTCCATATTTGAGCCTATTTAAGCTTAGGAGCTATAAATACTGTATATATATATATATATGGTCCCAGGATAATGACAGGAGCTTGATTGTAAACTGATTTTTAAACGCTACCTGCAGTTTCTGGTCGGGTTTTTGCTCCAGCGATGTGTTTTTTTATTATTATTATGCTGCTTTAATTCATGAGGCAAAAAATACAAAAAAAACCTAAGGGCAAAGCCTGACTCAGCAATATTCCTCTCCTTGTTTCTTAAGTCATTTTCAATCTGCTATTGGGAGAGAGACATCATGCAAATGGAGCTGTCCGAGTCGGTGCCGCAGCCAACCAGCCATCGTCTCCATCATCTCCCCGCACACTCAGCAACACGGTTTCCAGGGAAACCATTAGACGTGGTAGCCGCCGGTGTTGAAGTCGCTCAACAGAGACCAACGCCATCAACATGCACGTGTTTTCTACATTTACTTCACCCTAACTTTAAATTGCATCGGTCGTTAATCCCCCCCTTTTATGCACCACAGGCTTGAAGGTGCTGGGAGGCCAGGAAACAGGAAAAGCAACGTCCCATCATAACCGCCACGCACTTACAAGAAACCATGCTCATACATCGGCAAAACCAAGGCCTTTTATTCATATTTTCCAATGGACAGTATGAGCCGAGAAAAACGAAACATTGAAAATAAAAATCCTATCAATGGAACGAGACTCAGGAGGTTCGGGGACAAACAGCACCGGTGGTTCCATCACAGGCTCGAGTAGACCAATCAAACACAGCTGTACTGCAGATCTGTCAGACTATATGCCGTATCTAATGCAACGATGTAAGAGCAGGGCGATGGAGGGGGGGGAAGGGGCGGGGCTTATCAACGGGTCGATTTCTGTGGGGGAAAAAATGGCATTTGGGTGTTTTGGTCAGGAGTCAGGCACAGCAGAGGCCGTTAACCAGGTCGGTAACGGTGACGCACATGAGGGAGGTCACGGCTGGAGAGGTCAAGAGGTCAGGTGGTCAGAGAAACTTTTTTTTTTTGGGGGGGGGGGGGGGGTCTGGCACATGCACCCGGTAATATGTCGCCAGGCAACAGGGAATGTGGGCGTGGTCTCAGGAGAGAGAGAGAGAGAGAGAGAGAGAGCAGGGGCGGGGCAGAAAATGATGCTACAACACAAGAGAGAGGAAAGGGGGCGGAGTCACACAATGGGCTCCCTGCAGAGGACGATCTCCAGCTCGCTGCGGTAGAGCTTCCCCCCGTCGGACAGGCTCATGATGCTCTGCTTGTAGCCCGTCAGGTTCTTCACGTCCGCCTCCTGAACCGGAGAAACGGGGTTATCACCACATTCGTAGTCACGTTTCTAAAAAACATCTCGTTTGTAGTCCACGACTTCTGATTTCCACATCCTAAAGTGGAGCCGAAACAGCATTTACCAGAGTATCTATCTTCCGTACATCTTTTAAAAGATGACCTTAATTATTAACCTTAAGGTCCTAATTGATTGATGGATGCATTTATATAAAAATACTCAGAAATGGATCATTCTTTTTGGTATTTATTTCTGCATATATAGTTGTTTTGGAGCTGTAGGAGATGAGATCTAAAAGGGTTCAAAAGGTATTTTTCATTTCAGCTCAACTTTATAACAACCTCAGCTAACTGCTAATTGTAAGCAGGCTGAAGAACCATGTCATGCTCTTTTATTGTGGTTGTTTTGAAAGGAGAGCCATTTAAAAGTGTCTTCAATGTGCATTTGTGTGCTACATATACCATCAAATGTAGGAAGACTGAGAGGTGAAAACACCCTCAAGGCTGAAATGCATCTCTAACTGTGTTGCCAAGCAAATAGCGTCTCAGCACGCATATTTAAATGAGGTGATATGCAGACATTTGGTGTAAAATTGGCCCCTTTCTATGCAAATGAGCTTCATTTTAGAAACAATCCAATTCACCAACATCAGCACCGACAGCCACACACAGTTACAGTGAAATGATGTCATCATGTTGGTGGTTACTGATGCAGGGCGGAGTCACATTCCCTTTATTTCTGCATGCAGTGACAGCTGTGTCATGAGAAATAAAAACAAAATGTTTCTTTTCTTTGCCTCAAATCGCACAAAACTTAGTGTGTTTGTGCAATAAAATCAATCTCAAACCGTGAGACCGAGTTTGTAGATGAGAAGCTTCTAATTTCAGCCTCTGGTTCTGTTTTACTTCTCAGTCAGGGTTTGAACGGACACACAGATCCTGAATGCAGATTAAAAAACAGGCTATTGAGCTTAAATCATTTGTTTGTGTCGATAAAGCCGTTGATTGCACTGAGAAGGAGAGCAGGAGAAATCAATCATCTCATGCATCTCGTTTCAGGGAAAGACTTAAAGAGATTTGTTGAGAATCCAAGGAGACGAAGCTTTCAGCTCACCTTCTTGTTTTTCTGGTAAAGGTCTCGTAGCAGAGCGTCCAACTCCTGCTCGTCGATGTAGCCGTTCCCATCCTGAAGGAAACAAACGCATTTCAATAAAAAATATCACAATTTGTGATCAAATTAAATGAATATACAAGAAACTATAATGTATATCTGATATGAATCCATGAGAAATAAATTGTATTTTGTAAAGAAAAAAAAAGAGAAAAAAGATTTTGGTTGAGTTTAAAGAGAAAAAAAAACAATCTGATGATAAAGAATTCACTAAAACATGAAATAAAATAAATGTATTACAGAGGATATGATTTATGGAGAAGGGGTGGGATTAAAAGGGTGTTTACTTCTTCCCACTCATTCTCGGACATGTGAAGAAAAGAAATAAAATATTACTATGTTTTCTAGTTGTGTAATAGTGTATTTTCTGTATGACATGCTCTGTATTCATTTTGACATGAAATAAAAATGCATTCCTAACATCTTTATTTAGACTCCTGATGTGATCGTGTGTTCAACACCCCAGCCACCCTGAACGCACCAGACAAACGACTTCCCCTTCTCTGTAAACGAGGTCGACCTGCTAATTAACGAGTTACGTCTCGTGTTTGGATTCAAGGCCAAAAGAAGGAAGTCCAAAATGGCTGGTGGAGATCTTCCTTCTGGCAAGTCGTTCATCTCGGCTCGGCCTCAACTTCACAGCTGAGCGGCCTGCCAGTCTTATTTCTGTGTCTCAGATCTCAGGATGTAAAGTGTGATCTCTATTTATTTATTACTTTAAGGATCGGAAACTGCAGATGTATGGGGGAAGCGGAACGAGGTATCGGCCGGTCGGTAAGTCCGGTTGATGTAAAGGCTGTGGAGGGTTTCGGGGGTCTGTAGCTCCGCGAGTCACGTTAGCGTTCGGGTGGCTGGTCGCTCTCTGCCCGGCCTGCCAGCTCTCCCAGCTCCCCGGTGGAAGCAGCTGCCTGTGTGTTTCAGCTGCAGGCGCCCGAGCTCATGACAAAATGATATAAAAAAGAATTACGCCCCAACAAATGGCAGCGCTAGCATTCTCCCAGAACGTCTGCATGACTGAACCGCAGCAGCTCGTCTGTAATTGAGCAGTCGAGCCTGTTCGTCTCAGCTAGAGAGAGTCCTGGAGCCCGAAGCCCTCGGACCTTGGAGACACTTGTTGGGTGCAAACGTCAGTGTTTCCTGGAAGTTTTCTGGAGCTTTTCAGCAACATGGCGTGGGCTTCATTGGCCGACGATGCTGAAATGTTCCAATGATGCTTCGTAAAGGTGTTGCAGCCAAGGAACTATCGTGTCAGATTACTTTATTGTGAGAGGCAAATAAAGAATATTAAACTGCTAATTATTGCCATTATTTTGTTTTCTCAATTTCCCACTCACATACCTGAAACCAACCCCTCCCCATTCACCAGCATCAACATACTCCAAACCGTTTCTCTTCCCAACAAACCAAATTCTGATGGATCTCAACCAGCAAATATTCCACAATATTCACGATGCAATAACGCTGACAGTGCAAAACGAACACAGAACAACTACCAACTTCTAATTGGTACACTTTACAAATACATGTTTTTGCACCCAAAAGTCCATCAATTGTCGTATCTATGGTGGGTTTGATTGTATATTTGGTACTTTACTGTTAAAATACCACATCCTGTGATAAATGTTTGTGCTGCTACAAAAACAGCGTTAGAGAGTTGATTTATTCGAATGTGTCATCACGCAGAAGCATCCGGCACATAAAACCTGCAGCGGCGGCGCCACATCGAGCCCAGTTGGTTATTTCTGCTAACGGCCTTCCTGGATTACAGGCCGGACTCTCAGGCTCAACAGAAGCTCAGCAGAGAAAGGAAACAAGGAAGAAACCATTCAGCAGACGAACAACCCTCCCAACACTGCTGTCTCGTCTCGTAGCCTCGACAACGATCTACCGCTCATGTGGAAAACGAGGCCGTTAACCGAGCCGGCGCTCCTCAGCTGTACGAAGGGGACAGGTGTGCCGAGACCGACTCATTTCCCTCAGTGATCAGGGAGCGCCCCGGGAACACCAAAAAAGACTGCATTAGCATATTCATGACTTTTTAATGAAAGGGGAAACTCCAAAACAAACAGAGCTGAGTCAATTTGACTCTCGCTGCAATTTCTTCTCACTTTATAGCACAAACGTCCCCTTAGCTTTTAGATACTGATGCATCGTTCTATAGTTCCCTCATAGCTAAGACACATCTGAGTGAAACATGGACTGGGTTTCACCAATTTTCAGTACGACCAAGCCAGAATGGCAGAAGTGGCATTGATTCAACAAGGTGTTAGACACATTCCTCAGAGATTCTGGTGAAGCTCCACCGCATCCCGAAGCTGCTGAATTGAACGGACTCATTGTCATGTTCAAGAAAGCAGAGTGAGATGGTTTGACCAGCGTGACGTGACTGTGTTTTCCTGCAGGAAGTAGAAGACGGGAACGCTGTGGCCATGAAGGGATGGAGGCTGTGGCATTTAAACAACGCTCAACTGGGCCACGCCTAACGCTAACCCAAGGCTAAGGGGCACAACATGTGCAAAAGTGTCCAATCGGAAAGATCGGAAAGTAGGCCACATGCAAGATAATGAGCCCCAAGCCCCCCCGAAGGCTGCATGAACGTGTTGATTAATCAGTATAGTCTCAGTATGAACGGTGAAGGCTGACAAACACAAAAAAAAAAAACGCTTTGAGTGGTTCAAACACTAGAAAAGCTCCATTTACATGAATAAATATATTCTTTTGTTTTGAAATTGCTGCTTTTATTTTGAAATGTTGATGTTATTTAGCCTTTCTAAGGCTTTTGCATGGTTAAACCAATGCATTGGTTTAAAGAATAATAATTTCAGCCTGGTTCTTGGCCTGCTGCTGCTCACTGGATATTTATTTATGTATTTATTTTTGGACAATTCTCCGTTCAGAACCCTCAAAGTCACCAACAACCAGAACCGTCAACCAACCGTCTGAGTGCCTGGATGCTTCATTAAGGAGCAGCTGCGGTGAGAGTGTACTTATTGCTGGAATAAAGTGCCTCCTACCTTGTCGTAGTATGTGAAGATGGCGTTGAACTGCTCAGAGGTCAGCTTGACACCCTAGAAAAACAAGGTTTGACACTGTTGTGAGTGGTTCAGCGACGTTAAATGTGTATAACAAAGACATTTTGCTTTGCACCATGTTCGCACCTCGAATTTGAGTAAGAAGTTCTCCTGAACCGGGAGAAGCCTGCGGGAGAGTGAAAGGATGAATGAACATCAGCAGCCAACGTGTTTCAACATTTAAGTAAAAAACTTTACTAAACATTACCTGGCCATCTCTGACAGGCCGAGCTTCCCGTCGCCGTTCAGATCAAACATCCGGAGCTACAAAGAGATGAAGGATGGTCTATCAAACACGATGCAGCCATTTCAGCCAAAGCGGTCGATGTCAGGAGGAAAGAAGTTCCTCATGTCGACTTTCTAACTCCACGACATTACGCAACAAAACCACTCAGCTCCATTCAGGAAAAACCTCACGTCCTACAACACTTTGGTGTCTGAAACTGCTGGTGCTAAGTGGTCTTTTTTCAATATTTAATACTGCGTCACTAGCTTTCGTGTGATGCAACAAAAAAAATGGAATTCTGGGTCTACACGAATCACTAAATGTCAATTTTGTCACTATTTCACAAACTGCCGTGAGTCTGGGTTGAATATTGCTGGCATGATCTAATAAAGTAGGACCTGAATGATATTGGTATTGATTATCATTAATTTATTATTATTATATTAACTTGCTGTAATCCCCCTTGATTTTTATATCTTATAGTAATAATAATAATAACTTTATTTATATAGCACCACATCAACAGAGCAAGATAAATGATGGGTATAGATATGGTAAAAAAAAGACAGTATGATAATAAAACATAAATAAAAATAAGATTAAAAATATAAAAAGACGACATCACACAAAAGCAAGTGATTTAAAGAAGACAACGGTATGTGTGCTGCTAGTAAAGACAGAAAGAAACAACGAGTGCATCAAGGAGGAAACTGCTTCAGAAAACCAGGTCAGCTCCAGGCTTCCAGGAAGAAGCAGATGTCAGCACATCTGGGCTGTGAACCCACAACCACGCTGGGTCTGGACCACCGAGCCGCCACCAACAGGGCTCTGAGGTCCTCCAGACCACATGACACATACTCAATACAACCCTTCATGAAGACCGGCTCACTGCGATTCATATTTTAGTTTCGCCATTTAAAGTTATTTTATATCTGAGACGTTTTATATGTTCCAGATGCTGAGTGTGTGTGTGTGTGTGTGTGTGTGTGTGTGTCTCACTATGGTCTGTGTGTACTCCTGGAGCTTCTTGTCATCGTAGTGTCTGTTAGCCTTCTCCAGCAGGTCTGACAGGAAGCCCTGAGGACACAACGAGGAAAAGGAGATGAACTAACGAAGAACATACAGAAGTGTGATGCATTCAGGGTCCTCATGAAAAAAGAACAACTTCAATCTAAATTTAAATATGGCATACTTTTAACCAAACTTGTTTTCTGTAGACCCAATTTTATCTTAAATAAAAAAACAACAACACCCGAATGAAATCTCTTTCGACCCACTTGTGTTTGGGAATGAGGGAGGGGTGGTCTCCATGGTTACAGATTAGTTGATAAAGGGAGAAAAGGAACAAACGAGAAGGGAAAATATAAAGGAAAGGTTAAAACAATTAAATTTAATGAATATAATAGGAGGAGGGTAGTAAAGATAGAACAATCACTGGTATATTCTGAATCGATTGTGTGTTTGTTATGAAGCTTTCTAACCTACAAAGCTACAGAGAGCCGTCTCGTACAGCAAATGTAATTATCTCACATCACTTGAGTCGATACGCTCAGATATTTTCCACGTCTGCTCTCGGTCATGACATATGTCTGCTGCCTGCGAGCTCATCTGTATTTTTCCAAAGCTTTGAAAAGGCCACACCTGAGTAGCTCATCTGCACCTGGTCAGCCAGAAGAAACGTATCCCATAGCAACCGCTGACCCCGCTAATGTGGAACTCCCCGGTGCCCAGCGCCTCTCCTCCATATCATTTGGCACAACGTTTCATTAGAGGCGTTGAAGTGACATAACATTTTGGCACTCTGAAAGGCTTTTTTATTTTGGCATCTGACTCCTCACCTGAAAACATAAACACTCATGTTCATGAGGGGATTTCCTGTGGAGCAGCCACTTAACTCTCATCTGGCAAAGCCGCCGTCTGGCTTTACCGACCCGTGTGCTTTCATGCATTTAAAAAAATATGGTGAATCACACTGGAATTCAGTGCAAACATCTCTGAAATGTGGCCTTAAAAGGGCAAACCAGCTGAACTCATATTCAGTTTCTTATCATTCTCACATATGATCTTTTTCAGTGCCTTAAAACAATAGTTTGATTTCTCAGAGAAATAATCGTCTTGCTGAGCGTTAGCTGAGAAGATTGATACCACACACGCCTGGACAGTAAGTATGCCAATAAGCACTTAGCTTAGCATTACTAGCAACAAAGACTAGAAACAGGGAAAACAGCTAGCCTAGCTCCATCCAAAGTTAACAAAATCTGCCTCTAAAGCTCACGACACTAATTAACACAATACATCTGTTTTGTTGAATCCGTATAAAAACAGACTTTAAAATAAGGAGCTGCAGCTTTAGAGGAAGTGAAGTGCTAGGTGCTATTTTGTGGCTACGACCCGCCAAGTACAGGGATTTCATAAACAGGAAGTAAAAATTTTGTTGACTTCATGTGCCACAAATACATCTGCATACATTCATGGTTGCCAAGCAGGCAACTAGCGAAATGTGCCAGTAGGCGTCTTCCACTTACTTCCTTTACGCTAAGCTAAGCTAAGCTAAGCTAATTATCGTCTGGCTCTGGGTTTATATTTAGCATACAGACATGATCGCCTCATCATTATTTACCTACTATTTATTTTCTATAACTGTTCCTCTCAGCAAGCAGATTCAGAATCAGTGTGATTACAGTGTATTTACTGATCATAACAACAAAATGTAATGGATTGTCTCTTTCTTTGTACTTTTTATTAGCACAAACCAAGATGACATCTAGAAGGTGATACATGGAAAACATTTGGTCTACACATTTACACTCAAAGTAAAGTAAAGGTTTGGTGGAAAAATCCAGAAAAACACAAAAACTATTAAAATACTGTTAATATATGTAAATATAATGTATGTGATTACAAGAAAAGACAAGGAATATGGTTTAAATGGCCACTAGGGGCACTTTCTAATAATTACAGTTTAGGTTGGGTGCTCTGCTGTGTGTGTGTGTGTGTGTGTGTGTGTGTGTGTGTGTGTGTGTGTGTGTGTGTGTGTGTGTGGGTGGGGGGGGGGGGGAGAAAGAAAAAAAGACATAACAAAATAAGAGTATGACTGATAGGTGAATAATTAAAAGTGATGTAATTTGAAATATTAGTACATTGTTTCTGTTCGAGCCGTTGGGAAGCAAACGTCAGAAAATCATTGAGCGTGACGACATACCTTCAATTCATTCGCCTCGATGTATCCACTGCGATCTGTGTCGTATCGCCGCCACGCCTACGGGACAAAACAACGAGGAAACAACAGAAACATGGGATTGAAAGCTAGTTCTGCAGCACTGATTTCCCTCTCCGACAAACACCAGCCTGCTCTTCGACTGGACGAAGAGTTTGATCTTTTCTCTCTGGCACAAAGCACAGATCGGTCGGCTGTGATCACATCGGCCTTCAATACGACGCCATTCACAGAAAAAGAGGAGGGAGAGAGAGATGAGGGGGAGAGAAAGTCATTTAAATGAATGTTTTAATCTCGCAGCTGTCCCTGATGGATGGCCTTCCTCCTCCTCCTCCTCCTCCTACAGTAGCGTTATCCATTATATATGACTCTGAAAATAGAAGCTTCTGCTTCCTCATTCTAACCCTTTAAAAAAAACCTCTCCGTCCACTTCCTCCTTCAACAAAGACGGATTCATCCTCCCCGTTTCATGTTCTCTGAAGGTCTCGACTTTCACATTTCAGTTACATGGTCTCTCTCTCGCTCTCTCTCTCTTTTCCATGACAGAAGACAAGGACAGCCTCCTTCTCTGCATGTAATTGGTTTCTAATTGGCTCCACTCTTTCTTATCCGACACGAAATCTGCCATTTTCTTCGTCTTCTTATCTCCTGCAAGTATTCTGTGGAATAAATGACTTCCCTTGTTTTCATCTCGTTCCACTGAAGGCTTTTTTGTGACTCCTACAATCGTTCATTAATCAGAATTCATAATTCAGCATTAAACTTGTTGATATCTTTGAACTTTCTCAAACGCTGTAAAGCTGAATGAGCGGTTCTCGAGAACATTTTTCATTTTCGACTTGGTTTCAATGTTTGTTTTGTTTTTGGTCCCATCTGTTCTGAGGAAGTGAATCAACCATGATTGATGTTCAAACAAACAGCGTTTGAGATTTTGGGAGTCGTGCACATGAGCAACTTCCTAGACGGTTACCATGACAACGTGTAGCTCATCTGCATACAGGGCAAACATGCAGGCCGACTGGTCCGTACGTTAAAGTCAGGAAGTGTGTCCTGAACAAGAAGCCTTTATACGAGAACACAGGAGCACAGATGTACAGGAGTACACACACACACACACTCATCCCCATCCACACACATACACACACACACACTCTCATCCCCATCCACACACACAAAAACACACACACTCACAAAACACACTCTTACCGCCATAAACTCGGCGCTGGAGCTGACAAACTGTCTGAAGCAGAGCAGGAAGTTCTCTTCAGTGGGGAGAATCTGGGCCAGCTAGAGAGAGAGAGAGAGAGAGAGAGAGAGTGTGTGAGAACACAAGATGGTGGGCTCGACTCGCCGGGAGACGGGGGAGACGTTTGGTCTGCTGAAGCCTCAAACCGGCACCTGGAGGTGTAAATAATGTACAGCAGACGGCTGAGTTTGAATGTTTTTTAACATGGTTTTTGGTTCGGACAGAGCCTTCCAAACACCTGGAAACTCATTCTGAGGATTGTTCAGTTTATTGACGTTGCAGAAACCTCCTATGAAACGGTGGAATCGAAGGCAGGCGGGATCCGACCTGGCGCCCCGCTGAGAGCATCATAAAGACCGTGTTTAAGCAGTCGATCTTCCACCGAGCCTCGTGATGATCACCGCTCCGGCTCTGGTGAATTATCTTTGTCTTTTACAGTTTTTTCTCTGCCGCCACACAGAAAAAAGCACGTTTCCAATCGTCATGCTAAGCTAAGCTAACCCTCATCATCACGCCAAAATCCAAGTCCTCACCTCCGACATCTCAATCCGTCCATCTTTGTTCTTGTCGAACTTCTGCATGAACTCCTTCATCTTTTCTCTGAATGTGGGGTTCGACGGGTCCTACGACAAACATTCACACTCAGTAATGCAAAGTGAAAGCTTGCCAGTATACGTTTGACCTGCGGTCCTTGAACTCACCACGCCGGCTCCTCTCCGGGCCATCTCCAGCTCCCTGAAGAAGTTCTCCAGCTCCTTCCCCTCGATGTAGCCGTTGCCTAGGAGACGGAGGGTAAACTGGATTGTTCTCCATCATCTGGTCACTCAGTATTGATTCAAACATTCTCTTCCTTCCCCTCCGGATCAATAGATCAGATTATTGACTCCATGCAAACTGATCACTCTTCACAGGAAGAATCTATAAATGGAAAATGACCTTTTTTCTAGGATTTCGAAAGGTGATGATCCACAAGAAGATCAATACTGTACCTTCAGCAATTATTCATAATTTGATTTAATATCATTCATACGTTTATATTTGTTAGAAATGTGAAATATATGAATTTAATATGATTTTTATTGTGATTTCTGGGCTGATTTTTAAGGTTTCAAAAGGTCAATAAAAAAGAACAATATCTCATAACTTGTTTTTATAGAAATCATAATGTCAGACTTAAAGAGTTAAAGTGGAGGACGGAGCTGTTCCAGGATATTTCAGGTGTTTGTGGGAACCGTTTCACCTCACAAAGCCTCTGAACTGATTGGATGACGTGTTTTTAAAAGATCTCATCCATCACGTTGACAGACTGTGACACTTTTCTCATCACATTTTCATTTCTTTGAGGTATAAATTCAGCCTCATCTCATCGTCCCGGCGTCCGGAGGGCGTCGGCGTCCGCCGCCTCACCCAGGTGGGGCTGTGAAGCCGAGCCAGCGTCGCCCCGTCAAGGAGCGGCGTCGGACAGATGGCTCCAAACGATGTGACTCGCTGCTTCAATAAAAGCCTGGAAGGCAGAACTGCCTCATTAAACCCAAACAAAGATTATTATGCCATCCACTTCCTCTCCCCTCCCTCGGTCATCTCCTCTCTTAACTCTCTCCACATCCAACCAACATCTTAGCGCCTTTGTTCCCCATTAAATGTGTGTGTGTGTGTGTGTGTGTGTGTTATCAGCAGTCATGAATACGAGCTCGGCTGTTCCAATAAGTGGGCCAGTGAAGCGCCTCCCTCCCCTCCTGTGGGTCTTATTGACATTTAGCGCTCTCGTGAGAAACGGCTCCCGCTTGATAATTAAACAGAGTACGATGTGATTAACGACAAGCCGACGCCGTGAAATGACAATAAAAATAGATTTATGAATAGATTACCACCGGGGAGCTGTCATACCTTTCAATAAACGTGGCGTTAGATCCATACGGCCCATTATTCCTTGTGTTAAAGGTACCACATGTTTTTGTTTTCATATGAAATACTCACTCACTCTCACATCGTTCAAAGTCAAATAGTGGGTTTTATGTGTGGTAACTCTCTGAGCACTTACAGACCGACCAGCCAGATGAGAAAAGCTCCATAAAAAACACTTCTAACCCCTTCAATACACACATTTATTTTGGAGGCTGCGTCGTTCGAGTCCCGGGAGACTCAAATCCAACCCCAAACACAGGAAAACTCTCAAAGTGGGCAGCCAGGCCAGCCAAATGCATATTTAAAACCTACACAAAGTGCATTTGCCTTTCAAAAAAAGGGAGAGTGCAGCCCCACCTATTCAAATATGTTCAGGGAGTACACACTCCTCCAAATCTCCATATCTAGGTTAATAAACAAACAATTGACAGCAAACGCTATAATTAGCTAAAGGAACTGTTGTTTCCCCTTTCCGGCTTTGAAGTGATTGAATGGAGGAAGAACTGACGGAGAGACAGAGGAGAAAGATGAGAGGGACTCGAACCCAGATGAGACTTGATCCTGGGCCAACGGGGGGGGGGGGGACATGTGATTTCATCATCTCTCGGGGTGCTCGTGTATTTTTATCTGCAACTGCAGGAGATGTTTACTCAAATCTGAGCAAACAAATGAGCTCTTTCTGCCGGAGCCGGGAGACGCTGCCGGTAATGAGAGCGGGGGAATCAAACGCCGTACAGCCAAATCTGTGGATGCACACCGGGCTGCATTTGATTTGCAAAGTGTGTGTGTGTGTGTGTGTGTGTGTTTGTAAAGCACCATTATGTAAATGAAGCACCTCCTCGGCAGGATAGGACCTAAAACACCTGGACGGACGGACAGACATCCTCACGCTCTGAGCAGGTCCTCCCAAAAAACAGTCGATGCAACTTTTGTCTGCACACACACACACACACACACACACACACACACCGCTCTGATTTCCCTCTGGAATCGGGGCGTTGGCAAGATGGTGTTAACGAAGAATCCCCGGGAGGACGGGTGAGAAACAAATAGGTGCAACACTCCCGTCTTGCTTTTACACAGAAAAGTCATCTGATCGTGCAAAACGGAGGACTTTCTGTTTGATTATGACGGGTCACGTTGGAGTCGCCTTAATGCACGGGTTTACCTGCTGCAGCCAGGGGCCTCAACCAATCAGGGGCCTCTTAGAACGAATTATTGACAGTGATGATTTGAATCATAGCACGTACACGTCCGGCTCTTAAAGTTGCAAAGGAAACCAGAAAAAACCTCTCAACACGGTTTCTCCAGCACTTTTATCTACTTTAATCTCAACTTGTCCTGAAGATGAATTCCCTCGTTAGACACGAGCAGCCTGATGACTGAGTTCTATCCATAATCATAATGCCACAGTGCATCAGACACACACAGACACGTTGGACTGGACGGAGACCTGCAGCAAATGTCACATTAAACCAGGTTTTCTATCTTTGGGAACTTATTTCTTGATTGGATATCAACTCACAGGAGCATCAGGGAGAAGCAGATACATAAAGGCACCATCTTAACACGTCAATGACTGCAGATTTACACAAATGAACCACGAGAATACCACATTAATTACGTATTTAAATCAAATGCACGTCATTTATGGAGGATGAAATAAACGTCATGTCTCCGCGAGCTCATTAAGCTTAATTGACAGAAGAATATCCACTTAACCATCGACTTTAAGGGCTTTTTATTACACTGATCTGTTAAATAATCATGATTTAATCATGATACTCTCCTCTGCATTTCAATACATGTTCTTTAAAAGGAATTAAACGAACTCATACCACGTGATGTCGGGGCATCACACATGTATTTAAAAGACATCGGACTTTTTTTAATGTATAATATCAGCTGTGATGTCATCAGCTCCACAGCGGCACTTTGCTCCTCCAACACAGAGGCAATATAAGACGATAAAGAATATTATCACTAATAAATAATTATATCATCATTATTTTATACGATGATATTACTAAAAATCCATTCTAATGCTTAAAAAAACTTCATTAATACAATTTGACTAACTTTTGCTGTGGTATAAGTATCTGTTATTCTGAGCATCCCCTTATAATAAACCTTCCTCCAATCGGATGCATTTCCCAGCGGTTGATTGCATATTTAATCCTCCGTGGATCTGAACTTTCAGGGAGGGAGAGCGTGTCCTACCATCGGCGTCGAAGTGTTTCCAGATATCGATGAACTGGGACGCGGTGACCTCGGCCAGGTGCAGGTGAGGCGGCTGCGGCTGCGGCTGCGCTTTGTTTGCCATGATGCTTCCGACGGATGCTGCTGCAGATCGGGCGCCGGAGAGAGAAAATCCGCGGCTCAACTTTGTTTCTTGTTGTCTCTGGTAGTAACGAACCCCACACTGTGGCCCCGGCGCACCGCCCGCCGCTTTTAACCCCGGCGCAGGCGCTGCAGCGCCGCCGCACGGCCGCTGGGGGCGCACTGCCATCGACGCACATCATCCATCTGAGTCTCTCTCTCTCTCTCTCTCCCACCGTGTGTGTGTGTGTGTGTGTGTGTGTGTGTGTGTGTGTGTGTGTGTGTGAGAGAGAGAGAGAGAGAGAGATGCGGATAGTGAGCAGATTGTTTTGTTGTTGCATCATCATGCTTTACAATAGCAGTGCGCGTGCTCGCGTGTGCGTGTAACTTCCCCACATCTGCGCGTGAATCTGAGCGTGCAGCTCCTCGAGCCTGTCTAGCAGTGTGTGTGTGTGTGTGTGTGTGTGGTGTGCGTGTGTGTGTGTGTGTGTGTGTGTGTGTGTGTGCGTGTGTGTGTGTGTGTGCGTGTGTGTGTGTGTGTGTGTGTGTGTGTGTGTGTGTGTGTGTGTGTGTGTGTGTGTGTGTGTGTGTGTGAGGCTTCGCAGACTTAATTAGAGCTCACACACCCATCACATCCCACGCCGCCTCCAGCCAGCAGTGATTAGCCCACATAATAAATGTAAAAAAGATGAACTTTTTCATTAATGGCCAGTCTGCCGTGCACGAGGGGCCACAGACCCGAGATCCTATTAGGAGTGAGGATGGAAAAAAGAGTCATCTATATTACTTCAACCCATTTAGTGTGAGAGGTGATCATATCCAGCATAATACGGCTGTAATGAGCGCGACGAGGGTTAAGTATAGAAGCATATTCCTGCTGTTGGATCAAATCTGCAACAAAGAAAAAAGAAGAAATGTTTTCAAACTAAGAAGAAAAAGAAAATTAACAACATGATTTAATTATTAATTCATGTTGAAATGGAACATTCTACAAAATCAACTGGATCATTAAAGACGTGTCAAGACCTGGATCATTACGGCACTAAAGGGACAAAGCTGAAATCATTCTGATCCACTTACAAGTGCAAGGACCAGGACCAGGACCAGGACCAGGACCAGCTACTGAACCATGAATCAGCGAGCATGACTGCGGTCAACAGAAAGTATTCAGTCCCGGGACTCAGCCCTTCCTTAAGTCAAGGTATTCAACTCAAATACATTCTCTTACCTTGCATTATTTTCTCTGGCCACTAGGGGGCAGCATAACCGGCTCAGCAACCGCTGGATTTAAGGCACACGTCGTGTTTCTGATCCTCTTTTAGTTTTCACCAAATAGTGAGGGGAATGTTCACTAGCTGGTAATATTTTCTGGGGGGATGTTTGTTCGTTTGTTCGTTTGTTCGTTTGTTCGATGAGAAGATCAATAACCCTTTGTACGAAGCTAATTAACCTAGCTTAGCATGAAAGCTAACATTCTCATTTCAGTGACACGTTTCCTGATAGAAGTGTATTTGTGCGGTTTTAATAGATGTTTGTTAGCCGTCTATCCAGGTCGAGGTTAAATCGGGTTGATTCGGGGTCGTATTAGCCACGTCGTAAACTTCTTGTGCGTTTTTAACGATGGTTTTTAAGATGTGGTCTAAATCTGAGCTACGAGCAGCCTAATAAATCTCTAACTATAAGACGTGGGAAATCCTTTTTAGTGCCGTCTGAGTGGATGAAAGGTATCAGCTTTATTCTTTCATCACAGTTAACGAGTCTTTATCATTTTGCCATGATTGTCGTACACTTACATCCAACATTGTGCATGAGTTAATTGTGACACATAATGGAAATAATTACACCTGGTCCAAATCGATGACTCATGCATTTCAAAGAATACACTTTATGGGCGACCCTGGTGCATATTCCATGCAACTAATTGTACCTGGCAGTGTGCAAACATTGTATTTTCAGGGCCATGACTCAAGGTTACCCCCTCCCCCCCCCCTCGATGGTCCAGACAGAGTGAGCTGGCCCCGCCATGCATACAGATGTGTGTGAAAGTCAGCGGAGTTCCCTCACTCCAACGCTTGTAGTCTGGTGTGGTAGTGGACATGCATGAGCTCAGGTACATGACGGTGCAGCGGTGTGTGTGTGTGTGTGTGTGTGTGTGTGTGTGTGTGTGAGGAGTGTAAACTCAGCAGAGCTGTCCTGTTCCATCGCCTCAGCTCCTCTTTTCACCCTCATCATAATCAATGGCTGGCTCGGGGGCTCGGTTGGCACGGCGACAATTGGTAGATCAACATTTCATTACAGAGGAGGCCTGTCGCCAGCCTGCGGGGACTTTTGCCGACTCAAACACATTTCATTCTCCTCTCCTAGTCTCTTTGGTACGATCCCACCGTCCGTCTTTATCCGAAGAGCTGCCTCCATTCAAAGCGGGGACATTCTGCTGTCCGCTTCTTTGCAGACGACTCGCTCTTCTTCAAACCGTGAAGCTGCGGAAATGAAAAGCACGCTCAGGAAACACAATCCGGGGCGGCGGGTACAGGTGTTTGTGTTTGTGTGTTGTTCATTTGTATGAATATTTCAGCGTGCGCGGCGAGCTGCAGCCGTACGGATGGAGATGGATTATGTAACGGAGCCGGAGCAGCCGTTCTCCACTCCGTCTCAATCTGGAGACGTCTTCGTCCGGGCGAGGTTTTAAAGTGACGGATTGAGGGAGTGAAACTGGAGACAGGGAGAGTGGATGTGTGTCTGTCTCTGTGTGTGGGTGTGTGTGTGTGTGTCTGTGTGTGTGGGTGTGTGTGTGTGTGTGTGTGTGTCTCTGTGTGTGTGTGTGTGTGTGTGTGTGTGTGTGTGTGTCTGTCTCTGTGTGTGTGTGAGTGTGTTTCTCCTTTATCTACCCTGTTCACTCATCATCATTATCGCTGGAAGAAACTCTCTTTTCTCTCCTTGAAAACAGTCATATTGATTCATTCTCACACACACACACACACACACACACACACACACAGAGACAGACACACACACACACACACACACACACACACACACACACACACACACAGAAAACACCGAATGTCCAAAAGTAATCTGAAGGTTTTTTAATTTGACAGAAGCAACATTCAGCATGAAGATACAAACCCATGTGACGTGATCAGAGATAAAGGAGATTTATCTTGTTTTGTGCGTTTCTAACCTGAGATCTATCGAGGACGTGAGTGTTTCCACACATAGCGGTGATGATCCGTGTGGAAAACACACATGGAAGACTCCACAAACCAGAAGACGGAAACCAAATGCTAGATCTGGAGTTGTGCGTCTCGATGCTGAGCCTGATACGAGGTGGACTGCTGATCCAGGACTTCGCCGCTCTAATAAATGAGATGGCCAAAAGGACCTGGCAGCAGGTTCTGGATCAGCGCAGGCAAGATTGAAAAAACTGCATGTAATCCCCCTTCTACATTAGACTATGATGTTTATGTTGTTTTCTCTTTTAGATTATGTTGCCGGTCCGGCTTTTCAAAAACAAATTGGGCTAAAACTCGACACAATGGCGATCCAACGAGGATTAGGACCGGCGTTACATTTCCATATATTCATATATTATTTATTTTAAATCAACAATAAATATATTAAATAATTAAAATGTGTCTACTTCAAAAAATAAACCCCTCTGATTCGACAGTGGAATGTAAATATACCCACTTTAACTTAAAATTAGTATTCACTGTACATTGTTAATGCCAGGCAATCACAAAAATAAAGTAGGTGCCACTTGGTCCCCATGATCCTGTATTTTCTCTAATCATTCTTATAATTATGCGCTTCCTCTCTCTGTGCACCGACACGTCGAGTGTGGAGTATCTTCTGAACACATGCTGAGCAGCAGGCGATGCATTCACCGGTGGTCCCTTGCTCTAACGCGTAAGGCATGCATGTGTCATATCAAAACAAAATGTACGTTTAAATAAATGGAGGGTATCGCTTCATTATAGACGAGCACAAACGCAGAGTATAGAGCAGCACAAACCATAAACCGTCTGTTTCCACACATTCATTATAATATTTAGACTAAAACGGTACACTCTGGCTCTACCGCAGGATAGAACACACTTATTGATCCCCGATCAGGGATCAAAGACAGCTCGGTCTCCTGATGGTGTGCCATAATCATAATTAGCCACCACGAGACTCTGGATGTGGATCCAAAGGTCAACATGCCCAGTAGATGATATATTTACAATCAAAGAGCGACTTGTAAATGTAAAGTGTGCTGCAGGGGCGTGTCAGTACCCTGTGACATCACAGCTGGGCGTGGCTACACAAATATATTGTATAAGGCCTGAATCCAGGGTGGTGAAAACTAGACACCATCTTTACTCTGCTACACCTCAAACCCCCCACAGCTAAACCCCGCTACCCAAAATGCAACACCCAGACTTATCCACTAGTCCCCGCCTCCATCTGCACCTACTTCTTCCTCATCATATGTTCAAAGCTCATTGTTCTGTCTGCAGGTTTCAGGTTGGCGGTGCTAGATCTTGGCGATGAGGTGGCTGACGAACCTCTGGAGGTCCTGGGTTCTGTGCGCGGTGGTCCTCAAGACCTCCTCGTGGTTCACCTTCTCCGTGCTGTCGTAGTCCGTCACGACCTTGTTGGTGATGAGGGACAGACCCAGGACACGCAGGCCACAGTGGCGAGCCACCACCACCTCCGGCACCGTGCTCATGCCTGCACAGGAAAAAATATAATGATTAGAATAGAAAGAGACCTATAGGTTATCCAAATCTACAGTCTCTGCTGTATGTCTAGATGACCTTATATGGAGTGTTGATGGAGCAGCTACAATGTTAGCGTAGCCTAGCACCATCAACCAGACTCCATTCAGGAAACCAGCGTTTTAACAGTAGTTAGACCTAACAAACTTCGGACTACAGTGGTCATCGTTTTTACAAACCTTTATCCGTTTGTTGCAACTGAATCGCTGCAGTGCTCATGCTGCAGTAAACCAGACGACGTGCGTCCTGCGATTCACAGTGAATTCAGCTCATTAAATTCACGGAGGACCTTCATGTTTTATGGGACTTCAACAACATTTACAAAGCAGCAAAACGTCCCCTCTTTTCCTCTCCCTGCTGTTTGTAAAAAGGTCATTCTCAATAAAACCAAAGGAACGGGAGGTTTTAAAAGAGTAAAAGTTAGTCTATTTGCAACAGAAGAGGAGGTTTGGGGGTTGTGAAGGCAATAAGAGGAGGATGAGATTAGATAACTTTGTTCTAAGGGTCTGAATACTGAATCTGAAACGATCTCCACCTATGGCCTATCCTTTTACATTCAGAACATCCTGCTGCTTACATTTACATTCTTGAAGGAGATACGACTAAAATATTCAGGATTCTTCGCCCTCGTTCAGCGCATTATCAGTTCTTGGCGTCCCTCTAAGTGAGAAGCTGCACTGACCCACGGCATCGGCCCCGAGCATCCGCAGGGCTCTGCACTCCGCCACCGTCTCGTAGGTCGGCCCGGCCAGCATGCAGTACACGCCCTCCTGCAGGAAGCCGTCGCAGCCCTGCTCCCCCGCCGTCTGCTTGGCCAGAGCCCTCAGCTGGCGGTCGTAGGCGTCCGACATGCAGGGGAAACGCACTCCGAACCTGCAGGGACGTCGGATTCGTGAACGGGACGATGCAGGGGTTCAAAGTTCAAAGATGGCGTAGACGTGTATACCTCTCGTCGTTGTGTCCACAGAGCGGGTTCTGCCCCGCGAAGCCCGGCATGTTGAGGTGATCCTTAATGAGCATGATGTCTCCCACCTCGTAGCTGCCGCTCAGCCCCCCCGCCGCGTTGGTCACGATCACCGTTTCCACGCCGAGCAGGTGGAAGACTCGCACCGGGTACGTCACCTGGGGGGACGAGGGTCACGGCGATGAGTCCAGAACATTCTGGTAAAAACATCAGCAGCTTCACCGTATTTACAACCAGAATGTGGTATTCTGTATCTTTAAAAGTAAAAAAAAATACTTATAACTGAGATCTATAACGGGGTTTCCACAGAGTTACAGCAGGGGCTCCCCAAATGATTTCATCACAAACTTTTTTTTCTTCCAAAATTCAAAATATGTCACATTAACACAGCATCTAATAAGCAAATATGAATGTTGATTATTGAGTTAATGTGAAGCAACAATTAGCATTGTATTCATACATCATTACAAGGTACTTTTATACGTGGGACTACACATTATTATTGGCCGCTTTAATAAGCAACACAGTTTTATACGATATGTAAGTCTCTATAAGCCTTGAAAAACCTCTGCTTTCCTCTATGAGGTTAAACATTCTATACATCTAATTTCTGATTTGAAAAACAAAAAGGCTTCAACGTGTAGTCGTCTCTAAATATCTTCCATAAATGATCTCTTTGTGCTGTTCTTATATCTTGTATACTTTGTACTACATCATGTTTAATAAAGGATTGAGAAAAAACAACATGAGAGCCCATTATTCTATTATATTATTATTGCTGATGTCAGCAGACTTGTGTTTCACGTCAGAATCAACTGTGCGTCTGCCGTTACTCTGCAGGACGACGTATATGACTTCTCTCTGCATTTGGAAATTGCTTTTCCCCCCCTTCCTATTCCACATTCTCTGCGGCTGGGATTGGCCCCTGGAAGTGATTTGCTAGGAAGTGCAGAACTGTGCTTCAAGTAGTTTTCTTGATAAGGTCGGCGCTGTCGTTCGGGAACATTGGCCCCGTTTGATGTGAGTTTTGCATATTAGAAACGTGTTGTAGGTTGACTTCGTCTTCGTCGGGGATATGAAGAATGTAAGCCGCTTACGTGCTGGCCCGTAGTTACACTGCAGCAGGGAAGCTGTTAATAGAGAGCTGGCTTTAAATTATTCAACAAAAAGGCTCTCAGTGTTAAGTTAGTTTCCAGTCAATGATTATTGATGTCACCTGACGAGGAGGGGATCCTGAGATCTTAATAAACGCCTTTCTGATTCTGATATCCTTTCATCTGGCCAACGGTGACAATGCCATGCTCATGTTAAGCATTTAGAGGCTAACGTTCACCATGATTCTCCCCGGGATCCTCATCTATGAGATCTTAATAGTGCAACAAAAGGGATTTGAACCTTTCTGTATCAAAAATAACAACATTTTAGCCACTGTGCTGGCAAATATGAGGGTATATTACCAGTTCGGCTGGAGGTGTGAACGTTGAACATTTAGCCTAGCCACAAAGAGCTTAACGCTAACACTAGCACGCTAGCATGCCAACAGTGACAATGCTAGGCTCATGTTAAGCATTTTGAGGCTTACGTTCACCGTGGTAACCACCTTGGTTTGGTGTGTTACCATGGTGATACAAACTCATTAATCTGCAGGGAAATCTGGTCTTCTGTTCAGTTTAGGATTCTTTGCCAAGGGAGCATATCGGTGATGTTAAATGTACCTTTGTTGGCTCGGGGGGGGGGGGGGGGGGGGGGGTGGAGATTCAACTGAAGGCTTCCTTTTCTCTCTGTCTAAAGTCCAAGCTGGTAACAGGACGCTCGTGATGCATGCGGCTGTTATACCAGCATAATATGTGTGGAGGTGATTTTATGGTTCAGGGTATACAGCGTATCCGCGGGCCAAAGGCCGGTCCCATATTGACACTATTCCACATTCGCAGTAAATAGTGAGCCAGCTGTGGTGCTGTATCATAGACTCATTCACCAATGTTAAACCATTTTATATAGAGAGTTGCAAAATCATGATTGAGGATGATTTTTTAAGGGTATGTGACTATACGAAAGAAGGTTAAAGCTGCAAAATAATCAACTTTACAAGCAGTTTACAATCCTCAGGCCAATGAACTGGGTCTTCAAATAAAGAGATCATGTGGCACTGAATGAATGAATGTCTCCCTCCGTGACTGGAATACCAGAGTTAGCTGGTGTTGTTCCGTGGTTTAAAGATTAGGCCCACGCCAACAGAAGCTGTGAATGTTTCCTTCAGCGAGTCGGAGCCGGCAGCTTTAGTCCGGTTATCCGGCGCTAGTAGATCATTTAACATCGGCGAGGCTCCAAAAAGGACCAGTTGGCTTGTGCCGGAAAATATAATATAATATAATTACAGCATAACGAAGTCCAAAGTCCACTCTGTGAAACATGTCACACATTAAAATGTTGGTCCACCACTTTGGACCAGATTCAAATATCTCAAAGACTATTGGAGGGATTGCATTCAGATGTTTCCTTTAGCGAAAAATTAGCATGTTAGCATTTTCACTGTAAGCATGTTAGCATGCTGACCTTACCATCTTTTATTCTGACTCTTCCAGTACATTCATGTTCTTAACGGCAGTAAAAACCACAGAGACTTTGACTTTGAATGCATCTCTGAACAGCCAAAGTCCCGCCCCCAACTCTTTTGATTGGACGGAGGTTTTTCAGTCCTGCCACGGCCACAGATGACTTTTTTTACATGCTTTTTTTTATGTCAGAGCATTGATGTATTCATTGCTATCGATAAGTTACGACGATTTCAAGTAATATAAGAGAAAGTGTTTCTGAATAGAATCACCTACTCAACCTTTAAGGTAGTTTACAAAGTACCATGAGCAGTATTTCATATATTATATACTTTATCTCACCGTCTGGATGCTGTAACCCTCGTAGAAGTGGAACCTCCCCTGCATGCAGACACACTCACGGCCCTGCAGCTTCCCGAAAACCAGCTGACCGGCATGACCCGGCACTGCACACACACACACACACACACACACACACAGTATGAACAGCTGCTTATATACAGTTTCCACACACGTAGAATGTTTTTTGTGTGTGTTTTTTTTTTACAGTTTTACAGATAATGTACCAGTGCTGATGGGGAAGCGGGGGATCTCCTTATAAGGGAAGGTGTTCTTGTCAGTCAGCAGGTCTGCCAGTCCGCCCAGACCCGAACCACAGATGATGGCGACTTTAGGGCGCTGCTGCGTGTGGGCCAGCAGCCAGTCTGCTGTCTCCTTGTAGTTCTCATACGTGTATCTGAAAGTAACGCAAAGATAATATTGACTCAGGTTAAACAGTAGCAAACTATAAATGTCTCAAGTTTGGGATTAGGAGCCGGCGCCGCCGCCTGAGGACGAGAGTAAACGGGGATACAAACCGAAGAACAGCCTACGGTCTCTTTACAACCAGAGTGTGAGGGGTGTGAATTAAAAACATGCAGGAAAGTATTGATTCGATGGTTGTTGGGAGTGTTTGACAGCAGGAAAGCAGTACGGACATGTAAAACAACACATGCAGGAAACAGCACACTGCTGGATGAAGACTCTTATAGAGCTAGAATGTTAATTGCACCTGCAGGAATTTCCTTTCAGCAGGTTCAAACTGCAACAAGTAAAACACTACTGACAAGAAGAGCAAGTTTAGTTTGGCACAAATCCAGTCCTACGATTGGAATAACTGCAGGTACTCTTTGTGTAAATGTCACATTATTATCATTATTTAAAGATGCTTGATTTCATGGGAAATGTGTGGAGGTGCGACATGAAGCAGCCCGTGTTTCTGGTTATTAATCAGGCAGTAAAGCTTGTCAGTGTTCCCTCTGTGAGCCTGGAGCTCTGTTATTAAAACACAAACCAGCCTTCAGCAGATCTGCACCAGGAAACAGCAGCGATGTAGTATCGGTATGTGTCGCTATTTAAGACAAAAGTAAAGAGTGCATAGAGATGTAAAGAATACAAATATAGACTAAAAACTAAAGGTATTTGTACAAAAGAGGAGGAAGAGGTGTTCACAGTCTGTTGCAGTTTGTATCAGCAATATCTGTGTGGATTTAATTTTGTGGATATAAATAGAAATATAAAGAAGATGTAGTGCATATAACATGTAAATATACAGTTCACAGTGATGTTTGTATAGAACACACACACACACACACTTATTTATCACTGTGTGGAATTTTAATTATCTAGCATCTTTATTTCTTGCTTCGTCTTTGAGTGTTTTTTATTTACAATAACATAGATGTTGAATGTCACAACGTATCCCGTGTGTGTGTGTGTGTGTGTGTGTGTGTGTGTGTGTGTGTTATGTAACAGCAGAGTGAACGTTTAACTCGAGCAGCAGGAAGTGGCCAGCTGTGATGGAGCTGTCCATGGTGCTGCCAGGACTCTTTATATGCCCCCCCCACCCACCCACCCACCCAGCTGAACGCAAGATCGGCTTGTTTGCATCCAGAAACGAGTATCCACCACCTGTGACAAACGATGACGTCAGAGGGGGAGAGAGAGAGAGAGAGAGAGAGAGGGAAATCCTAATCCTCGTGGGGGGATAAAGCGCTTCTCAAATGGCACACAGGCCCGCACCATCTGGCTACAACTTCAGTAATTAGACGGATACCCCTAAACATACAGGGTAACCTTGACAACCAGGAGGCTCGCGTCACTCCGCTCAGATCTTACCTGGACGGACTGGAGGAGGAGGAGGAGGAGGAGGTGGAGGAGGAGGAGGCGGAGGAGGACGACGAGGATGCGGCTTCCATGTCTGCTGATGAGCGCTCGTGTTTAGTCGGAGCCGGTGGATGGAGGAGACACTCTGCTGCTGCTGCGGCGGGCGGAGCGGCGCGGCCGAGGTCATAACGCGCGGTGACGTCACCGCGCACAGGACGAAAGGGGGGCGGGGCCTAAGATGACTGCCGGTCCCTTTGAAGAAGACTAAATCCAATTTTCTACCAGACTGGGCAGCTCAGTGATCCGTTCACAGACTCTAGAGGCAGAGCTGGGAACGGAGGGGGAAGTAATGAGGGGGGGGGGGGGGGGGGAGAGGGAGAGAGGAAGAGAGAGAGAGAGAGAGAGAGAAATCTGATCAGCAACAACTAATCAACAACTTGCCAACACTGAGTCTGGTTGAAACGCTGCAGGATATGTGCTTGAACATGTAAGACAAGTCCCCCCACCCCCTCCTCTCTCTCTCTCTCTCTCTCTCTCTCTCTCTCTCTCTCTCTCTCTCTCTCTCTCTCTCCACACACACACACACACACACACACACACACACACACACACACACACACACACAGGCTGGGTAACAATGCAATGTGCTGACTCATGGGCTACAAGGAAAGACTGAAAGTGATGGCAAAGAAAGCACAACCTCCCCCCCCCCACCACACACACACACACACACACACACACACCCCCCCACCACACACACACACACACACACAACAACAGCTGTTAAACAACAAGCTAAATCATAGACAACCATCATTTTGTGTGAAGTCCGAGGCTGGAAGACACTTGAGTTCACGTCCTTAATAAATAAATAATGAAATAAATAAGTTAGTTAGTAAGTTTGGTGATTAGTTTTAAAATGTTTAAAATATTCAAAGAACCCGTAGTTTAAATCTGCTGCTTCCATTTCTGGTTTCTTTTTGGTTTCCATCGACTATCAGGCAAGGAAGTTAAACAATTATTTAAAAAAACACAACAATTTCAACACAATGGGGGAGTTAACATTCTACAATACAGTACAAACAGGCCTAATTTTACTACACAAGCTGATGCCAGTATTTCACTTTAGACAAAGTCAAATTTCAGGTCCAAAAAATAAAAAAAATAAAAAAAAATTATTCTCTCACATTCAACAGAAGAGAATATTTAAACATGACTGTCATGTCATTATACCCCCCCCCCCCCCCAGAGATTTCAGTTAAAAAGCAACATGAATGAATGAAACCGACTAGCTCAGCAGAATTTAAAATGTTGTCCCTGACACCATCTGAGTCATCTGAGGATAGACTTTACCCGCTTCACACAGTTTAGTTTAGTTTCTAATAATAAAATTGAACATTCTTAATTTATAATGCATTTCATCTCATAAATATTGCAAATTAATATATAATATAATATATATAATAATATATATAATATAATATATATATAATATATATAATATTAATAAATAATATATATATATATATATCATTTTTTTTTTTTTTTTTTTTTTTACCTGGGACTAGTGACATACATGTCAAGAGCAAACGACACACACACACAACTGTTGGGGTTTTTACTACAGCGCCCTCTGGTGTTGGAGGGAGAACCAGTGTGACGAGTCACGTGACAAACAGACGAGGTCGACCCTACTTTCTTCCACCTGTGATTTCACCAGCGTTTCTTACTTTTGACAAACAAACAAACATTGGATTACTTTGATGAGTGAAAATGTAGGAAAACCACATTATTTTAGACGTATTATCTATTTTTAAACACACTTGTTGTACATGAGAGGGAACAATTTAAGAAAACAAAAATATAATAATTTCCTAAAACGAACAAAGCAGGATTGTCGCCTGAATCAAGAGGATTTCTGTCAGAAAGCCCTGAAAACGAATTTCCCTCAAACGCACCATATCCAGCCGTTTTTTTTTTTTTTTGTCGCAGCCAATCAGAAACCCGTTTACTGTGAGGTCTTTGTAGTGTGTTACCAGGGGCAACAAACTACAACGGTAACCGGGTACTCACCTACGGACTGGTAGGTTAATACTTCATTTTTATTGTATTACTTATAACTTACTGCTAAATGTTAAACGCTTACGTCAAGTGACGTGGCGTGTTTTACGGACTGACGTCAACGTCACGGCGACACTAGATGTAACAGTTTAATACTAATTAACGCAAGTAAACTAATTAATTTAATATAGTTAGCGAAAGAGAACTTAACGTGTATATGTTAAGCTAAAGAGAACGTAACGGATTTACGTAAACGTAAGGTAGCCTAGCGTTAAGCTAAAGAGAACGTAACGGATATATACGTTAGCTAAAGAGAACTTCACGTTAAACTTACAGTTAGCCTGTAGCTACATTAGCATACGCGCTAACTGTATCTGCTAGCATCACAGTAGGTTGGGGGGGAAACAACGTTTAATTATCGTGTATTAACTTTAAAACGGACACTTCTCTTCCATTTTTTAAGTGGAGGTGGACCACAAATAAAAAGGTGAGGTGACGTCATTATACCAGCCTGAAGCTTCTTCACATAATTAAAGTACCTGCAGGTAAAAGTCAATCAGGTTTTTTTTTTAATGAACGTTACGTCATTGTTTTTAAAAGAAGTGACCTGATAATGACCTCTGACTTCTTCTCACAGGGAACAAAACGGTTGATATCTGACTGTAGTTGGTGGTTTTTAATCAGCTAACAAGCCTTTCTCATTTTTATGTAACCTTTATTTATACAGGTTGTCTCATCGACAGTCTCATTTTCAAGAGAGTAACTATTTACAGACAAACAATACAAGAACAACTATTTACAGACAGATAAAATCAAACAATACAACAAACATTTTTGAAGATGTATTTACTCTGAAAATCATAGATGATACTACAATAAAGAGATTAATTATAAGCACATCACAAAGGTGCAAAGCTATCAGTGCTACATCAACGTCCCACAAATTATTCAAGCGTTTCAATCCTGCCTGTATATTCGTCATGTCAGAATATTTTACATATTATATAATATTCAACATTTGTAAATAAAGCAGTAAATATACACTGTTCAAAGTCTTATTCTGCCAGCCTCTCTCCATTTAAACACAAAGCGATTACACTTGAGGAAAAGTCACCATAACAGAATGCAGTGTATTATGAAGACGCATCTAACTGGCAGCTATTGAATAATGCATGTACAATAACCCCATCTGCTACATTATTAATTTAGATTTTAAGCTGAAATCCTTCTGACCTAACTTTGAAAAAGGCTAAGTGCAGTTAGATGTTTCTCTGCTTCTGGTGCACTGATTAAGAGGTGCCGGAGGATGGAGAGGATATTAACCACAACATGCAGCAGATCGTCCCCACTGAAGGGGAGACGACTCACATTAAATCGGTTCTTAAAACGGCCGTCTATGTGGCGTAGCTGACAGCTTTAAGGTGACAGTCTGCAGCTCTCGTGCTCGTGATCTTTTCCTTTAGCAGAGGTAGCAGTCATGTGCTGAGTTAAGAGACAGGAGATCAGTGCAGTTGACATCATATCCTGAACTGCTGTCTGTTTGCAGGTGACTCCAGCTTTTTACCCTCAGGAGGAGAAGTGACAGTAAGAGGAGGGCCTGATTAACACCAACAAGGGCCACCAGCCCCGCATCCTGGAACCGCATGATATGAGCTCCACTATGCATCGCACGGTAAATACCAGCCGATGTTGTGATACCTCCACTGATCTATAACTTTCCATGCTTCTACTATATTGTGACAACAATACCCTTGAAGTAGTTTGGATTTGTATTTTATTTCCTAAAAGCAAACCAATGATTGGCGCTTTATACACAAGGAATCTGAATAAGTGAACAGTCAAACTGCTACTGATCTTATTGTGGTATCCGATAATTGCAAATATTCTGATGTGTTGTTGATGTGTGGAGTTTAATGTACAACGAAGGCCAAGAGGACCCCAGTTTACTTTCACAATTCTATTCAAAGTAAAACCCTTAGAAGGTTTAAGGATGTGTTTAAGAATATGAATTGATCTAATGTCACTGAAATCTGTGACAAATTCCAGACACTATTTATTTAAAAAATAAAGTACTTAAATACTACAGGAAATATGGTGCCAGGTTTTCGTATTAAATAGAAAAACTAGAAATTAACTGCAAAGAAAGTAGAGGAGGCCAAGAATCTTTACTGTAGGACGAAGATGGATGAACAAAAAAATTATTCAAAAAAGTTGGGGTCAGTTCCAGACCAAGGAATAACAAATTACAAACAATATAGGTCTGGATATCACTGGGTTTATGGTTGCAGAATGCTTTCATGAGACTTTTTACAACCGTGGCAAGTTCTTTAGAGCAGAAACGTCCAGTTAAAACAGCGGGCGGGTGTCCTTGGGTAAGATACTGAACCCCAAATTGCCGATGGCACAGCCGGTGTGGATGAGTTAGATTAGATCCTGATGGGCAGGCGGCTCCTCTGCCATCGGTGTTCAAAAGACCAGAGAAGTGCGATAGAAATGCAGGTCCATTCATCATTTAAAAACAGGAGTCTACGGGTAACCTCAGGTGGAACAGGATCTGTAGTCTAAAGGGGATCGGGGAAGAGCTATTCTCTTTTGCCTGGATAACAATTACAGCACTACATCACACTCTGACACTTGGACACTTAAAAAAGCTGCCGGCTTGGATGGCTTCCCAGCTGACTTCCTGACAGATGCTGCACTGCTCCCTGTATGTCACATTATAAATACATCTACCTTATATCATCAATTCAATCACAATCCGCCCTACCAGAGTTACTGCTTTATTTATAAGTCAGGCCTGAATCTGAGTATTTAAAGAAAATCCTGGAAAGAGCTCTGTATGAATATATTTTAAACCATGTTCTATGATCTTCAGTCAGGGTTCAGATGGTCCTACTCCACTAAGTTCATTAAAAAGTGAAATTCCCGGCGACAAGTTGCTGTTTACATTTAAGGAAATAGGTTTTTAATGGGGAGACCTCGGTATTGATTCAGTCATATTTCCTGGTAGAGTCTGTTACTGAGAAGGTCAATTCAAAGACAAAGTTTCAGGCAAGAACATCCAAGTTTGTTGATGAGGAAACATTGAGGAAACACCATAAAAATGTCAAAACCACTATCAATACACCTTCATAACCCGGAACAGTTGCACAACTAAAATATACGCTTCAAAAAGCTCAGAAGAAAAATGGTCCTTCGTCTCAGTCTGAGAATGTGTATGAGCCGGAACCATTTCAAAGAGGTCATCCGGCTCCCTGTCCAAGGGAGAATTCTAAAGTTAAAACTGATCATTTGTCTTCAAGAATCTGCAAAGCCATGCATTACTTTTCACAAGGTGTTTACAGTAAATTAGGAACTCATGGTTTGAATATGAGGGCCGGTGTATCCTGTCAACTGGAATAACCCCAAAATGAAAAGGTAAGTAGGAAAATGTGGGGAGAAGCTTTTATATGTTTATTTGTATTTTAGGTGTATTGGTATGTTGTTATGACAGTTGGGATCGGCTCCAGCCCCCCCGCGACCCTGAATACAGGATAAGCGGTAGAAAATGGATGGATGGATGGAAGGATGGTATGTTGTTATGGTGTATCAGTAGCACGTGAGTGTCATCCCCTTTTCCTGCCTGCCTCCGAGCCTGTTTACAGTGGAAATAAGTCATGTGATTTTATTGCGATATCCAGGTGAAGTTATGTACTGAGACAGCAACCATAAAGAACACGTCCCATATGTGTTGTTTGAACTTGAAACACATCCACGAAGGCAGGTCCAACACCATCTAAATCAACTGTGACAGTGACAACAGATTATGGCGACAGATAAAAGATGGACGCCATTAGCTTTGACATCTGCCGACACGCCTCAGCTGCTGACGTTCATCTCGGAGAATTAAAAACCCAGGGGAGTCCACTGCAGCAGTTGAAGAAATACATTGAAACATACATTGTATTTGGACAGCCAGCACCAGTTACCATACAGTTCAACATCCCTGTCATATGGGCTGAACTAATGTATAAATAAAAAGAAAAATACATAATAAAAGGGTAAATGAGACCCCAGCATTCAAACTACTGGTCTTTTCACCATGAATCCCCTGCATACAGAGCGTGTGCCGCCTGCTAAGGTCATTTACATTGTACCAACGCTGCTTCCCCTTAGTCAGCAGGCACTAATTGATGGGCAAAGGGCAACCAATGTGACTGAATGCTCTGTGCTTTTAGAGTCATTTAATAGGGGGCCTGGAGCAAAGTGCCATCAAAAGTTTGTGAAATGTCCATTAAATTACTAAATGCCCCCATCATCATAATTAGGAGGACCCGCTTCTTTTTTTTTTTTGCATCTCATCCTGTTCACTTTTTTTTGTTGACTTGTCCAATATGCTAATGTGAATGTGAGTAACCCCCGCTGTGGGCCAGTGCAGGTGAAGCAGGAGCAATGACAAGGAGGAACTTTTCAGCTCGTCCCCAACGCCACACTTTAATATGCAGCACGGCCTTGTTTTCATACATGAGGCCATATATTCTCGCCAAGCATCGGGTGAGAAGATGGATAAAACTCTCATATCTGTCTGTTCATTATGAAGCATGTTAGCTTCCTTACATATTTAACGGATGCATAAGATCTCATCTAATACTTTCTAATACTTATTTCCCAAAATGTCTAAGAATATTCAATAACTGACAAATAAGCTGAATATACTGGATGTTAGATTAGGTACAAAGGAGTGTGCAGGGCAATAACGTATGCATCCTAATGCAACTCTAGCAGGTATATCATGTGTACTATATACCTTAAGATAGATCCCATATCCAGGAAGTCAAAGGAATTGATTGAGTGTGTAGAAGTGTGGTAATGAGTAGTGTATATGTTGTGGGTTTTTTAAGGAAAGAGTAATTTTATGCTGTTTGTTTCAGTCGTTGGATATGGATCCACCACCTTTCCAGCCCGACCCAGCTGAGCTGGTCTTCCAGAACTTCACTCCTGCACAGACCTACTCGTTACCTCTGGTTCTCCGCAACACGGCCAAGGTGTGTGTGTGTGTGTGTGTGTCATGGGGTGTATGTGTGTGTGAATGATGGATATGAGAATCATGATTCACCCATAATTAGCTGTGAAATACAATAGAAACCACTCTGAGACAGCTTTGATCATAGCAGGAGAGAGAGAGAGAGTGTGTGTGTGTGTGTGTGTGTGTGTGTGTGTGTGTGTGTGTACAGGCAGCAGAATGATTGGAAAAAGTCATGGGGGATTGTAGGAGATTTATCATGGCAAATTGAACAAGAGTGATGGTTTTTTTGTCATGTCAAGGTTTCCCAACACGTGAAGCTGGAGCTGCGTGATTCAGAGTGTTTCCACGTGATCGGACCGAAGCACACGGGCGGCAGCGTCGCACCGGGACTGTCCGCCGAGTTCACCGTCCTCTTCACCCCGCAGGAGAACAAGGTAACGGGGACTCAAAACATGACTAGAAGGCTGATATCATTTCAATAAGACGACTCGATGAAGCTGTAATCAGACCTGGAGGGAAGCAGAGGATCGGTTGTGGGTATTTCATTTGTATTCTATGCAAAAATCAGTCAGAGGTAGAAGGTTAAGGGTCAAGGGTCAGGCATTAGGTTACACCAGCACTTCCTTTTGTGGACTCTTTTACCGATACTGTAGGAGGAAGTGAAACCTGAGACACAAAGATCAACATCGATATGTAGCAACATTATATTTAAAGTAGCATAATCCCCTCGTGTGTGTTTGTGTGTGTGTGTGTGTGTGTGTGTGTGTCCTGACCGTTTAACTGTCTGTAGCCCTGCTAAGGGGGGCGACCCTAGGGGTTGACCCACGACCCATGAGGTCAACATCAATGATTTCTCGATTGTTTTCTATAAATCTGCAACCATCACCCCCCAGAGTAAAACGGTAATAACTGATATCTCTGACTAGCGAGTGAACATGTAAACGATCATACCATCAGGACCAAATATTAATATGTAATAATATTCAAAATAAGATGGTAAAAAAAGGTAAAACCTTATGCCTGGTAAGCATGACTAGACGAGTATTACCATTTTGAGGAGCATGCTTCAGACTCTTCATTTTGTTATCGTAGGTCTTGCCAGTGTGTGTGTGTGTGTGTCTTGATCCAGGATCCAGTGTCTCAGCATCACCTGACAAATGCTTCTCCCATCCAGGACTACCACCCCAGCCTGGCCTGGATGACGAAGAGTGGGCGGTTCGAGCTCCCGATCCGTGCCATCGGGCCGCGAGCCGTCCTGGACTTTCCCAGTGAGCTGCATTTACCCGTCTGTCCCGTCAAAGCCTCCACGGAGAGGACCAAGCTCGTCTGCAACATAGGAAACGCCGAGGCAAAGTTCAAGCTGGACACACGGAGGTGAGAGATCTACACATTTAATGACACACGATGAAAGGACCTTTACTCCACCTTGTGAGATTCTGTTCCGTTCTACTTGATTCCAGCCCTTTTTCCGTGACGCCCTCTTGTGGGACTCTGGATGTGGGCGAGAGCATGCAGGTGACCGTGAGCTTCAACCCCATGACCGTCGGAGACCACAGCCGGGGACTGCTCCTGCACTACCACACTGGTGAGCTACATCCATATACTACTACATGATATGACCACAGCATCGGATGAGGCTACTACCGATCAGCCTCATCTCCTGGCTCCCCAGAGCAGTAGAGAAGTATTCATAGCTGTTCTAATTAGTATATGCTGATGTATTTACTTAGAAGAGAGGCAGGGACTTTTTCAAATCGTCCCTCTCTTGCTTGTCAGAATGATTTTGTCCATCTGTCCCCGTCTCCTCTTGTGAAGCGCTGCGTCACACACATAGAGTTGTAACACACAGATAATGCACACACGACATAAACCGACACAGTGACACACAAACTGTCAGTGAAGCGTCAAGCTTCAGGTGCATCCTCTCATTATATCTGTTAGTGTGGCCCACACATGCACACATGTACACGCAGGAAACACACACACACATGTACACACACACACACACACACACACACAAACACACACACACACACACACACGTTGCATTGAAGCTGATATTTACACAACAATCCTGCACGTCAAATAGAACGGAACTACAAGGATGTGTGTACTCTAATCACAAAAAGGCATAATGAGATTCTCTGTTTACAGCGGTGGTGACTATAAGGGAGAACACACACACACACACACACACACACACACACAACACAACGGAAGCTCAGTCTAGCTTTGATGTTAATGGCTGGCAGGCAGGTATTCACTTGAGTATCACTTTCATTCTATACTTTCCTTATAATTGTGTGTGTGTGTGTGTGTGTGTGTGTGTGTGCGTGCATGCATGCGTGTGTGTGTGTGTTTCACCATGCCTTTGTCACATATGCAGCCCTTATCAGTGTTTACCATTTGCACCACAGACCCATCTGTAGCAGCCCAGCACAAAGCCGGGCAAATTAACTGTGTGTGTGTGTGTGTGTGTGTGTGTGTGTGTGTGTGTGTGTGTGTGACTCATTTGAATATGGTTGGTTTTAGATTCTGAAGGATCCTTTTTTCCTTGGATGTTGTGGATGAGTAGGTACTAACAAGCTACTTGGAGCTCGTGTTAGTTAGTTGTGTGTGTGTGTGTGTGTGTGTGTGTGTGTGTGTGTGTGTGTGTGTGTGTGTGTGTGTGTGTGTGTGTGTGTGTGTGTGACGTGAAGTCAAAGGTGTATTGGTAATGAGAGGAGAACATCCTCAGGGAGTTGTGCTGTGAACACGGTGGGTATTTAGCCCACGGTGGCTGGTGTATTGTGTTTACTGCTCAGTGCTTTCTCTTTCTCTCTCTCTCTCTCTCTCTCTCTCTCTGCAGCTCTGATTTCCTCTCAGATTACATCTTAATGGCTTTATCAGACACCAACCCACCACTAGTGTATCTCTGTGTTTCTGCCTCGTCTCTGCAGAGCACGCCGTTTGCTTTGAGAACTGGGCTCCGTATTTGATTTGATTTGATTATTTGCATCCTAGAACACAGAAACAGGTGACTAGCACTCCTTATTCTCCGGTGTGACTGACAGTACGATGCCACTCGAGGTATCTCTTGCAATCATTTTTTGCAGTAAATGTTGCCAATCGATAAACAAATCATATAAGTGTTACATATAAGTGTGCATTGTCTTTGTTCTGCTGTAAGAAATCACTTCAGCTCAGTGCAGTGAACTAAATAATCATTTATTATCAGTAAGAATTTGATTTTATGTGACACATTTATGTAACTTGTGTGTCTTTTTGTGATAAGTCAGCTAATGTGTGGGTTTTGAGTGATTCCTGGCCTCTCCCCACACTCATATCATGTAGTTTGTTATTTTGGGATAGCCTCGGTCGTCTGCACAATTAGCCAGATTCCTTCACATCAAAGGCAAAAAAAGAAGAAGCTTTTGACTTTTCCTGCAAACACACGAGGGGGTTCAATTAGAGGAAAGAGGAAAACATCTGTGCTTTGTAAGGGACGTTTACTGACATGAATTCAGGAAACGGTGTAGCAAAAATATTGAATCACTGTTTACCCTCAGTTTACAGTGAATTCAGCAAACTCCAGCCCATTTGACAGTGTAGTTTGTGATGATGGGAAAAGAGCAATTAGTCTCACATTTCATGTGTGCTGCCTGCTAAACACCAGGTAGCTGAAAATAGCAAACGTAAGTTGATTAACGGGGAGTACGCTTCAATCAGAAGCACATCAGCTCTCCTCCTGACCCGAGCAGACCGCATCAACGTCTCCTCTGAAGCTGATTTCAGCTTCACGGCTCCCTCAGAGTCGTCCAGGTGGAATCATTCCAGGGTGTTAAACGAATACAGGAGGACGGCCATTGTTAGCTATGCATCACCTGGGTGGATATTCCATGGTGCACTACCCCCGCTTTTTACTGTGCAGCACTGTGTGTGTGTGTGTGTGTGTGTGTGTGTGTGTGTGTGTGTGAGTGAAAACTCAGCAGCATGCTGACGCGACAGTGATTCTGTTATCAGTAGTAGTCTTCCTGAAAGTCACCTTGTGAACTGCTTATGATTGGATTGTGGTGGATAAGAGCCGAGCTGTTGTGATTTAGATTCATATTCATTCATTTTGAGTTTTTATCATTTCATTATTGTGACGCTGTTCCCCTGAGCAAAGAGAGACCTGATAGAATTACTGATGTCTAGCTCTTTAACTCCGGGATCAATAAAAGAATATCCGTCGGTGGATGAGTGTACTTGCTTCACTTCTTGTGTGTACTATGAGAGTATTTTTGAGCTTTAAAGGTGCTGATTGGCTGTGTGCTGAAGGAGTAGCAACTAACGGCTCAGCAGCATTAAGCTTTTATAATGGGAGGGCCAGCCCGGGTCCAGAACACCACTTACAGCCAGCAGGAGGACTATCATTTTTAATTTAGCACCTTTCCCTCACGCTCATGTATGTTTCAGGGTCAGCACGCTGCGAAAGCCTTTACTCCTGCTGGGGGACCCACCATGACTTCAGCATGAGCCGTGTGTGTGTGTGTGTGTGTGTGTGTGTTGCATGTACACTACACTACTCAACGTGGGTACACACCGCGTCTTTATTTCCCGTTTGTTTGAAAAATCATAGCTTGCTCAGCTCACTTGTTTTCCACCTCGGTGTGTTAGACAATCCTTGTTCTGTCTTAAAAGTGAGCAGAGAAGTCTGTGTCACTCACACACACACACACACACACACACACACACACACACACACACACCTGTCATCTGTCACTGCTGCTGATTTAAATGAAAAGACGAACAGCTCTTAGGAACGCTGAGGCATCCGCTGACAGGGCTGCAGCACCGAGGGGACTCCAGCACAGCAGCCAAGCAGATAAACAAACAGGCCAACCTATAAAGTACAAGCCTCACACACACACACACACACACACACACACACACTGCTGAGGGGGTTAGAACTTCTCTCGCTGTGTGGATAGAGAATTATGGGAAGAGAAAGCGTGTGTGTGTGTTGTTTGGTGGACAGCCATGATGAAAGCTTAGCAATAAGCTGCAGCTCTCCCTGCCTGTCAGCTGCTGTCATAGCATCCGGATGCTGGGAGATAATTGCTTTTCTCTCTCTGTATTCTCCCATTCTTCTTTCTCTCTGCCTCATTTCCTTCTATCACTCATCCTCCGTCCTCCGTGTCGTCTCTTCTCTCTCTTCTACCCCCGTCCGCTGATCTCTCATGGCTGCTGCCAGTCGAAAAGCAAAGAGTGTTGGAACTGTGCCAGGCTCTCCCTCCTTGTATTCCCTCTTTCTGCCTCTAGGTAATGTACAGGATGGAAATCTCAGTGATAATTGGATCGTTGAACATGAGCACCCCCTTGAATTTGTGTTTCTTTTTCCACTGTATGTTCATTGTAAATAGCGTGGTTTGTGTTTATTCCCCCCTCAATCAGGGCCGGGGTCAGTTTGTTGTTGATGCATCACACTGGGAGAGTGTTACTTCCACCGAGGCTTTCATGTTACTCAGAAACGGGGCATCCCAGTTAGTAATCACTTCTGCTCATCGTGTTTAAGCCCAGAGATGGATCCAAAGCGATGCCTATTCAGGCGGTGAACATGTGATTATTACTATTGTGGAAGGTGAATCAATCGTTTGTCATTGAGTTGTACTTTCTGTTTGATGGTATGCAGTTTCTTAAGAAGTGTAGCGTCTTCATTGGATTGTTCATCTGGTGCCAGGTCTCGTTAGTGTCCTCATTAAGTCGAGGTTTAATGAAAACAAATGATGTAGTTACTCTTGGTTTTGGATGTTAGGTTTAGAGAGAGAGAGATCAGCATGTGGTGGTTAAACACCAAATGTTACATGCATTTGTAATTTATTCCAGCATTAATAGTAGTATAAAAGTGCTTCATGTAAAATGTGTTGACCCTGCATTTCTAATGTCTAAGCATGGCACACAGTGATGTTTACTCCCGTTTCCTTGCTGCGTGTGGAAATGGGCTGCGACCCTGAACCTGCTGCCACTGCGTCTTTGCAGCTGGATGGTTTTTGGTGCTCTGCGTCAATGACAGCATGCCCTTGTTTTATTTAAACACCGTTGGACTCAGTGGAAGTGCACTGGTGCAGATCCAGACCTCAATTTTGTTTTTGCACCGTCAAACCAGAGTCAAGTTTCTAATCTTCAGGCCAAGAGCAGGATTCCTCTCACCATCCTGCACTTGAAACTACTAATTCATTCCGTTCATCGTTGTAAAGTCATTAATGGCAATTCTCCATGGTTGGTTTTGGCTAGAGACACGCTTTGGAAAGCACAACAAGCACAATTAACTGAAATAACCGTCGGATTTGATGCACAGTTTGCAAATGAGGGAAAATCCTGCGTGTGGCTTTGATCTCAGTTCTCATTGCTAGTGATTCGATCGACCAAAGTATCTGTGTTTTCAGTCTCACCAGGGAAATGTAGTATCAAAGACATGGTGGGCCACAGAAACGTGGAAAGAAGAACCCTGTAGTGTTCAGAGTATTCACACATCCCCTGATATTTCATCCCAAATGTGAGGAATCTCACCTCTGCAGGTACACAGCCATATAAATACTCTCAGGATAAACAGTGTCCTTCCACAAGCTTTAAAGCTCCACTCCTAATGATTTGAATGTAAACAAAAGCTCCCTACATTTACATACAGCATTGATGTCGGTGGCTTTATACAAAACCTTGTTTTGCATCTTATTTTTGTTGCAGCTTATTCTTCCACTGCTGAACGTGTGACGGTGGTTACCACGGAGACTCATTTGACGTCCTATTAACCATGCATCCCTTGTGTTGGTTACTCTTTGTTGCAGTGTATATTATATTGAATTGTGATTTCAACATTTCATATAGATTTCAGCACTGATGCATTTCAAATCACTGCATCTCAAAAAAGAGGCTTTGGCAGCATGGTGAGGTGTGTTGTCTCGGATGCCAGTTTTCCAGGATATTTTGAGAGGCGAGGCTCCTTTTTGATCCCGATCCAGTCTTTCAAAGCTAGACTTCTTTGCAGCGTGTCCTTGACTCCACTTTGAGTTTCTCCTCTCTCCACCGCCCACATTCGGCCAGAGCCTTACGTTGTGTTAATTAATGAATTACATAATCCCAACTTCCTTTTACAGCAGTATATTGATGTCCCGTTTGAGTTTTCTGTTGCGTATTGTTTAATGTCACAGATTTTAACTACATATTTTATGGTTACTTTCCGTTTGTGCCATCAGTTTACTCCTTTGAGTCCTGAAGACGTGGCGGCTTTAAGATTATTGTTTGTTGAAATGATTCCCTGAATTGTAGTGCACTTGTTTTTCTTCAGTCTTAAAAAAAAAAGTTCAAGCCCTTTATTTGTCCCCGAGGTGGAATTGGTTCTACCGCAGTAGCAATAAACAACATCAAAAGTACAGAAGTTACAAAACCAGTGGAGAAAGACAGATTTGATTTGTTTCTGCATGTCTTCTGCCCAGGTGAAGACGTGCACATCGACTTGCATGGAGCTTGTGAGGAGCTGGACATCCGTCTGGAGCCTGACTGTGTCCAGTTGAATAACACTTACATTTCCCTGGCCAGCGTACGCTCCGTATCCCTCATCTACAGCAGTGAGATCCCTCTGAAGTACTGTTGGACCGTATGGCCCAGCTTGCAAGAGGAGGCCCTGAGCTTCTTGAGGTATGTGTGCACACATGATTCACCAAGATAAGATGTGGGCTGATAGACTCCTCCCTCTCGCTGCATACAAAGTCAAATTACCTGCTGTGTGTTTTTCTTCTTTACCACAGCATGTGTTGCCAGAAATAGCTTAAATTTCCATTGTTTTCTTTTTGCATGTGACTCTTTGTTCATCTTCTCTGAACCTCCTCGTTTCTCTGAGGGGTTTATTTGCCCTTCACCTTTCCTCCCGTCCTCCATGTCTCTAGGGACAGCTCAGTGTTCCAAGAGAAGGAGGCGGGGGAGAGGGAGCGCCTGCTGGTTGAGTGCAAGTCCGACCCCACAGCGATCCATCGGCTCCCATTGCTGTCCAAAGCCCTGCAGGACCGCAGAAGCCAGGCCGTGAAGGACTACCGTCTGGTCCTCTCAGACAGCTGCCTAACTGTGGAACCAGCGGTGTGTTTATGTGTGTCTGTGTTTTCCTGTTTCTGTCCCAGAGGGCAACCTCCAGTTCTGAAAACTGTCACTCTCTCTGCCGGCCACCAGGGGGCGACTCCTCTCTGCTTGTATAGAAGTCTATGAGAAAATGGTCCTACTTCTCTCTGCTGGCCACCAGGGGGCGACTCCTCTCTGGTTGTATAGAAGTCTATGAGAAAATGGTCCTACTTCTCTCTGCTGGCCACCAGGGGGCGACTCCTCTCTGGTTGTATAGAAGTCTATGAGAAAATGGTCCTACTTCTCTCTGCTGGCCACCAGGGGGCGACTCCTCTCTGCTTGTATAGAAGTCTATGAGAAAATGGTCCTACTTCTCTCTGCTGGCCACCAGGGGGCGACTCCTCTCTGGTTGTATAGAAGTCTATGAGAAAATGGTCCTACTTATCTCTGCTGGCCACCAGGGGGCGACTCCTCTCTGGTTGTATAGAAGTCTATGAAAAATGGTCCTACTTCTCTCTGCTGGCCACCAGGGGGCGACTCCTCTCTGGTTGTATAGAAGTCTATGAGAAAATGGTCCTACTTCTCTCTGCTGGCCACCAGGGGGAGACTCCTCTCTGCTTGTATAGAAGTCTATGAGAAAATGGTCCTACTTCTCTCTGCTGGCCACCAGGGGGCGACTCCTCTCTGGTTGTATAGAAGTCTATGAGAAAATGGTCCTACTTCTCTCTGCTGGCCACCAGGGGGCGACTCCTCTCTGGTTGTATAGAAGTCTATGAGAAAATGGTCCTACTTCTCTCTGCTGGCCACCAGGGGGCGACTCCTCTCTGGTTGTATAGAAGTCTATGAGAAAATGGTCCTACTTCCCTCTTACTACTCTCTGCTGATTGACAGGTCTCTATCACGCTACCAATGCTAGTTAGCTATTAAGATGTCTTTAACACTTAGCTGTAAAGTTGACCTTGAATTATGGAAACTAATTTTATAAACAGCTTTGCACCAGGATCCAGATGGATCCAGATCCAGTAAGGGTGCCGCTCTGCTGCTTGCTTTCGTCAGATCCACCTGTCACTCCTCCACAGTTCAAATATGGTCGCTTCATTGGTAGTAAAAATGCCAAAATGCCGAACTCGAGGCTTCAAAAAGCTTCGTCCTGCGGCTGAACAACACTACTGTCTACGTGCTGTTTGCTGCATTCTGGCTGTAACTTGGACAGAAATGGGAATCTGCTGTGGATTCCCCCTGAAAAGATCAGATCTGAGATTAGATCTGTCGCAGAGAGTTATGTTTCCACTCCGCTGCTGCAAATGTAAATCCAACGTGACTCCTCAGTAACAGGGATGGTCACTGACGAGACCCTTTCTGCCCGGGGACCTTCAGGTAGCCTGACCTGTTCTGACATCGCCATCCCCCCTTTTCTGCCAGTGTCTCCTCCACTCAAGTCAGACAGGTTTCATTGGCAGAGGGGGAAAACAGAAGGAGAGGGTGGAAACAACGTGTAGAGGCAGACAAATAACCACAATGACTGGAGTTGAACATCCATCAATCTGTTTCTGCTGCGTGACAGAAGATGCATTTACATTATGGCGCACGTCTGCTTTATCTCCTTTGAATTAAATGACACATTTTTTCTTCTCGTCCCTGCACGGCTCAGGAGGGTGAAATATGGCCCAGGGTCCCAGGACTGTTCCACATCGTCTTCAAGCCTCAGGAGGCCAAACTGTACCAACGAACCATATATCTGGATGTCACAGGTCAGAGCTGAGCTAGATGTTTCACATAGCAAAGCACAGTATTGCAAGTATGAGTAAAAATCAGTTTTATCTACGGTTACAATCTCAAACATAGAACATCAAATAGATAAAAGAGGACATTTAAGATCCATTTTGCTGCTAGATTTGAAACTCCATCTCATCTGGATCTAGAATGAGCCCATTGGATGATAAATGTCATGTTGAGTTTGGATCAGGGTGGCATTTGGGACCCAATTCTGACAGTTCCGTTAAAGGTCACTGAGTATTAATAACTTTATGGCAACATTTAATACAAATGTGCCTTTTTTCTGGAACTATACTGGATTTTACAACTGCCCCTCTCAACTATGTCACCGCCTCCTTCAGTGTGTGACATCAGCATTCAGGAACCCCTCAATGCTCTGACCACTGGATGACTTATTGCTACTTGATCTCATTTTCATATTAGACATGAAAATGAGGCCCCGATATAGTCATCCCAGTGGTAGTAAGAGGTTGTGGGAACATTTGTTTGTGGCCATCACGTGTGTCCTCTGAGCCGGAGGCCACATTTACATTAATTTCCATGTTTTCAGAGTCCTGAGCAGCCTAGGTCAACGAAGACTCCCGTACACTGATTCCTCCTCTTGCAAAAAAGATTCAGAAGCTTATTCAGCAAAAACTGCAGGATAGAACTCGAATGCCCTTAAATACCTTCACAAAGTGAGAAGTAGACGCTGCAGGAAATGGAATGTTTAGCAAGTAGTTTAGTATTTTAACATTAAACTGGAAACACTTTCTGCATAAAAATCCCTAAAGTGTGTTCTGTTGTGTTTCCCCGTGTGCGTGCACGTAGGCCGTGAAGCTCGGTTGCCCCTGACGATAAAGGCTGAGGGCCTGGGACCTGATGTGCAGCTCAACTACGACCTGATGGACATGCAAGACGTTGTCCATGGCGACAAGGACTTTTATGAAGTAAGAACAGAGCTGAACTGTTACAGTTTAAGACACATCACCTGAACTTAACAACCAGAATTACTGTTCTATATAAATGGACACAACTGAAGTATGTATTTTTTACATAAATGTCATGTTGACATGATCAAATAGATTAATCATAGGTGCAAATAATGTACTAAACCCTAAAGAGTACTAAACTGTCAATCTAACTGAACTGATGCACTTTCCAGCAGAACAACAGCTCACACAATTCTCTTTTAAGTATTGTATTCAAGGCATCAAACAGCTCCTGCAAAATAAATAAGCCTCCCAGCGCTTTTATCTTCTACTAAAGCTGACTTCAAGTGGTGTCATGGAACATAAATGCATGCAAATGACTTGATTACTGACAATGTGGGACTCGTATACAAGAAAGACACGACTTGAGCGTTGATTCAGTGGCTCCTTCTTTGTGTAATCCAGTTGCAGGTGTCCAACAGAGGACTGATTGATGCCCCGTTCAGGCTGTCGAGCCCCGACACCACATTCGGCCGCTGTTTCTCCTTCAGTCCCGAGGAAGGTGTTGTTCCCTCCGGGGCCAGCCAGATTGTGGAAGTCACCTTCCACAGTTGCATCCTGGGAACTTTCTCTGAGGACTTGCAGCTAACTGTCACAGGACAGCCGGAACCGCTTACAGTGACTTTCAGGTGAAGTTTGATCACTCAGACTGTAACATTCACATTTATCCCAGGGCTTATGTTTCTAGCTTCCTTCTTCTTTTTTTTTTAGGGGTTGTGTCATTTGTCCCACATTCCACTTCAATGTCCCAGAACTCAATTTTGGAGATGTAGCCTTTGGTGAGTTATAACTTTTTTCATTTTGAAGTGACTACATAAGATTTATACACAACATTCAGTCAAAAAGTCCTCCGATTCGGTCTCTGTTTGTGTCTCTCTGTGCAGGATTCCCACTCACATTGACTTGTACCCTCTTCAACACCTCCATGGTGCCTATGACCTTTGCCCTGCGTGTCCTGGGAGACGGGACGGGGCCTCCCAGTTTGACCAGTGCCAAACAGGTATCCGAGGTGTCCAGGAAACACTGGGACCTTCATGCACGGCCCATGGAGTTCACCATCAAACCTGCTGCAGGCTCAGTGCGTGCCTTGTCAGATGTCAACATTAAGGTACACTCGATTAACCAACAGACATGTGTTACTGGTCTTTGTAAAGATGGACGTCAACAATGTGAGTATTGCTCTCTGTATGTTTTGAACCTGGTGTGTGTGTGTGTGTGTGTGTGTGTGTGTGTGTTGTATATATACAGGTGACTCTTTGCTCCAACACAGTCAAGACATACAGACTGGGACTGGTGGTGGATGTTGAGGGTGTCGGGGAGGAGATCATGACTCTGCCTATCAATGCAAGGTCAGACAGATTTACACATGTGGACATACAAACATACATGGATGGTGGATGGATGGATAGATAGATGGATGGATAGATAGATGGATGGATGGATGGATGGATAGATAGATGGATGGATGGATGGATGGATAGATGGATGGATAGATGTATAGATGGGTGGATGGATGGATGCATGGATGTATAGATGGATGGATGTATAGATGGGTGGATGGATAGATGGATGGATGGGTGGATGGATGGATGTATAGATGGATGGATGGATGTCTAGATGGGTGGATGGATGGATGGATGGATGTCTAGATGGATGGATGGATGGATGGATGGATGATGTATAGATGGATGGATAGATGGATGGATGTATGTATAGATGGATGGATGGATGGATGGATGGATGGATGTCTAGATGGATGGATGTATGTATAGATGGATGGATGGATGGATGGATGGATGGATGGATGTCTAGATGGATGGATGGATGGATGGATGGATGTCTAGATGGATGGATGGATGGGTATAGATGGATGGATAGATGGATGGATGGATGTATAGATGGATGGATGGATGTCTAGATGGATGGATGGATGGATGTATAGATGGATGGATGTATGGATAGATGGGTGGATGGATAGATGGATGGATGGATGGGTGGATGGATGATGGATGGGTGGATGGATGGATGGATGATGGATGGATGGGTGGATGGATGGATGGATGGATGGATGTATAGATGGATGGATGTATAGATGGGTGGATGGATGGATGGATAGATGGATGGATGGATGTCTAGATGGGTGGATGGATGGATGGATGTCTAGATGGATGGATGTCTAGATGGATGGGCGGATGGATGTCTAGATGGGTGGATGGATGGATGGATGTCTAGATGGATGGATGTCTAGATGGATGGGTGGATGGATGGATGGATGGATGTATAGATGTATAGATGGATGGATGTATGTATAGATGGATGGATGTATAGATGGATGTATAGATGGATGGATGTATGTATAGATGGATGGATGTATAGATGGATGGATGTATGTATAGATGGATGGATGTATGTATAGATGGATGGATGTATGTATAGATGGATGGATGTATGTATAGATGGATGGATGTATAGATGGATGGATGTATGTATAGATGGATGGATGTATAGATGTATAGATGGATGGATGTATAGATGGATGGATGTATGTATAGATGGATGGATGTATAGATGGATGGATGTATGTATAGATGGATGGATGTATAGATGGATGTATAGATGTATAGATGGATGTATGTATAGATGGATGGATGTATGTATAGATGGATGGATGTATAGATGGATGGATGTATGTATAGATGGATGGATGTATAGATGGATGGATGTATGTATAGATGGATGGATGTATAGATGGATGGATGTATGTATAGATGGATGGATGTATAGATGTATAGATGGATGTATGTATAGATGGATGGATGTATGTATAGATGGATGGATGTATAGATGGATGGATGTATGTATAGATGGATGGATGTATAGATGTATAGATGGATGGATGTATAGATGGATGGATGTATGTATAGATGGATGGATGTATAGATGGATGGATGTATGTATAGATGGATGGATGTATAGATGTATAGATGGATGGATGTATAGATGGATGTATAGATGTATAGATGGATGGATGTATGTATAGATGGATGGATGTATGTATAGATGGATGTATGTATAGATGGATGGATGTATAGATGGATGTATAGATGTATAGATGGATGTATGTATGTATAGATGGATGGATGTATGTATAGATGGATGGATGTATAGATGGATGGATGTATAGATGTATAGATGGATGTATAGATGGATGGATGTATAGATGGATGGATGTATAGATGTATAGATGGATGGATGTATAGATGGATGGATGTATGTATAGATGGATGGATGTATAGATGGATGGATGTATGTATAGATGGATGGATGTATAGATGGATGGATGTATGTATAGATGGATGGATGTATAGATGTATAGATGGATGGATGTATAGATGGATGGATGTATGTATAGATGGATGGATGTATAGATGGATGGATGTATAGATGTATAGATGGATGGATGTATAGATGGATGGATGTATGTATAGATGGATGGATGTATAGATGGATGGATGTATAGATGGATGGATGTATAGATGTATAGATGGATGGATGTATAGATGTATAGATGGATGGATGTATAGATGGATGGATGTATGTATAGATGGATGGATGTATAGATGGATGGATGTATGTATAGATGGATGGATGTATAGATGTATAGATGGATGGATGTATAGATGGATGGATGTATGTATAGATGGATGGATGTATAGATGTATAGATGGATGGATGTATAGATGTATAGATGGATGGATGTATCATCATTAAATATGAAATACCTGTGTTTGACATAAAAGCTATTGCACAAGGTGAGTGAATATGATTTTTGCCCTCATGAATATGAATCCTGCACTTATCCGATGATATAGTCCCATAAGAGTTCAGTGTCCCGATGGTTCCTGTAGAGAAGCTTCCGTCTGTTTGTGCAGCGCCTTTAGAGTTAGTACCAGCCGGCTGGCTAGAAGAAAGCAATGGTTACTCATACACCTCTGCTTTGTACCATCGCATCCTTGATTGTCTGCTAAAATCATATTATGTTTGACTTTATACCAGATTTGTTTTCTCTCCTGCCATAACGCCAATTATCATTCTGAAAAGATGCTTCATAAAAAAAGGATGTCTGAAAATGCATCCCCATCCCTCTGTCTGACTAAGATGGAATAACATCTCTTCTTCTAAAAATTAATCTTAATGTGTTGCCATAAGTTTCATCTGACTCTTCCCTAAACTCTCCTAAAACGTTGTGGTCTGGAGGTAAAGCTTCTTTTCTTCCCGGCAGTAACCTCTGCTGTGCTTCTGGCTGTCGCCGATGCTTTGACAAGCTGTGAATGTGTTCCATTGAACCGCCATACAGGTGTCCACAAATCAGCGGCGTCGTTAAATATTCAGAGGCTCATTTGCATGATAATACATTGGAATGTCATCCGCACCATCACTCAGAACAGGGCAATGGAAGTGTGACTTCCTCACAGCGATCACCGTCATTGTGGATTCATGAATCAGTTCTTATTAACGGCCCGCAGTTTTGGCATGATGTAATGAACTTGTATCTGGAGAGACTTTCTTATAGAGAGAAAACATCTCACTGTATTCCTCCGGGTTCACAGGTGTGTTGTTCCTAATGTTGTGCTGGAGACTCCGGCGTTGGACTTTCAAAGGTGTTTCCTCAATCTCCCCTACGAGCGTCTGGTGCGTCTGACCAACGCCAGCGCTCTGCCTGCCTGCTGCGCCATGCTAGACCAGGTTATTATTCATGTGTGTCTTTTTCTGTTATGTGTGTGTGTCCAGCTCAAATCCATAGAGGTGAGCAACATGATAAACCTTAAAGGAATAGCCCAACATTCTGGGAAATACATTTATCCATGTTTGCTTTCGTGGTCCAGAAATGATTTAAAACAACAGCCAGCAGCTGGATAACGTAGCTTAGCATACAGACTGGAAACAGATGGGAAACAACAAAGTCTCCTCCTCCAAAGAGAATTTATTAACATTGTGTTAAAGACGCAGTAACCTTCGATGATATCGAGATCATTTGATGGCCGATCGCACCAAGACTTACAGAAGTAAAGTCAATAGAGTTCAGCTCTCCAGGTGGACAAACAAAGAAGACTTGAATCCCACCTACAGTCCAGATATTCCTCTTTTTTAGCTAAACTTTAGTGGATAATAACATATTCAGGGTGTGGAATTAATCTGCATCTTGTCCGGCTTATAAAATTGATCAACTGTGACAAGGAGAGGGATATAAAACATCTTCCATGACCATCTACCCTTCTGTTGTTAATCTATATGTACAATAAACACCGAGTCTGTATGCTTGATGTTTTCCGCCCGTGTCACCTTTTTTCCAGGAATTTGAGGAGAGTCCGTCGCTGCGTTTTGTCAGTCCGTCACCCAGAGCACTGGTTCTTCCTCACAGTTCAGAGGAGCTGCCTGTGCGTCTGCTGGCGAAGGCATTAGGAAGGCAGCATCACACGCTCCGGATCGCCGTGTTCGGCAGCCTCCAGCCGCCGCTGGTCAGTGGAAGTCCTCGTGTGATGATGATGTGATAACGGTGTCTTTGTCTAAAATACACGGTCAATTCTGTTCTCTAATCTGTTCCAGGAGGTGGTCTTGTCATGTGTCGGACAGGGACCAGTAGTCCACGTTCAGAGCCCACAACTGGACTTCGGCACGATCCCTGTTCTGACGGACATCTCCCGAGCCCTGCGCCTTTCAAACCAGTCTCCTATCCCGGCCCACTTCACTGCTTGCATGGTACGAACGCAGACACACCTCTCAGCACATACTAGCGCTGTCAGGCAGGCGTGCACATGCTAAATGTAGAGAAACGAATAAATCACAACTTCACATCGAGGTAGGATGTTACTTTCTGTAAGACTGAATGATCCACTTCCTTTCATTTTTCCGTGCTCACTCATTGTAAACAAAACTGCGACCTGAGATCTGCAGTTCATCATAATGTCTGTTTCACTTGCCTTCTGAAAAAGCCTCATCACTGGGACTCCACGAGGAGCAAACTTGAGACCGGAGCTATGACTCAATACTTCCTGCAGTTGACCCTGTCCTCTCCTCTGAGGCGCTGGCGAGGGAAGGAGTTTCCCCCCGCGCTCTCAGGCGTCAATCGATGCGGATTCTCCTTGAATTGCATTACATCTCACTCAGCAGGCTGGCAGAGAGCCACACAAACAGACCCGATGACCCAAGATTGCAGCGATATTACGGATAGCATCCGCACTGGCTTGTCATAAAGGTGACCATGACTCCTAATCTATGATTTTATTCATGCAGCCCAATATCATGCATTTGTAAAACATCTGCTCAGCAGAAGACAGCCTCTGTCCTCGGCCGGAAGGAAAAACTTTAATTTAAAAATGCTTTAACGCAAACTATCTTGACAGCCTGTGTGTAAGATGAAGAATAAATAGTGTCCGACAATCCCTTTTATCTCACTTACTAACAGACTTTCCTGTAGCAAAGTTTCCTCCCGTCAGAATATGATCAGAGATACAGAGATAAAAATAGAAACTGCATGACAGGACATATCCATACATAATGTGGACAATAAATATCACGACATTTAATTTAAAAAGAAAGAGTTATTTTAGTCACGTTTTCTCAACCAGAAACATGAGCCACACGTGTTACAATACATTGATTCTGTTCTGGCAGGCTTCATGTGGGTTCATGCTGGTTCATGCTGGTTCATGCTGGTTCATGCTGGTTCATGCTGGTTCATGTGCACTTCTAGCTGTAACGCACGCAGCACTGATTTGGGTCCAAAGCCCTTCCGACTTGTGTTTCATTGAAAAGCAATCGATGCGTATCAAGCCGTGGTTGATGCAGCAGGTTTGATGTGATTATTGAGATTCTAGTCGTCTTGCTCGTCTCCCTCTGAGGACTCGACCCCCGGCTCCTTCTCCTCTTCTGACCGCCCACCCCTCTGCTATGCTCACCCTTGTATCGACCCACACCAGGTTCACTTTCACCGGCTCCTTTCCCCGATCATACAGATGCTGAGAAAGTCATCTATGACTCCTGAAGTCACTCACTGCTCAAGTGTTGCTGTTTGTTGTGGCGTTTTTCTTCAGAAATGTCCTGCAGAGACACCAAACCAAGGCTTTATATATTATCTCCCCTATATTATTATTATTATTAGAAGTACAACCTCTGCTTCAGGCATCACGCATGTCATTTGCAGTGTTTGAGGAAAGGCATTCATCTCTGCTGATGAACAGTCCACCGTGTTGTCCCATCGGCATCCAGAGGCCCAAACTTCAAAGCATCTATGGCAAGGTCATTCTCAAAGTCCCCAATTAAAACGTTCTGTTCCAGCCATTCATCAACACAGTAGCTGTTTGGAATATTGATTGGGATTCCAACCATATATATACACTTCTCCTGAGCCTCTTATACTCTACCCATCATCGTAATCAAAGCCAGATATTTCATCTTACTTATGTCAGGCAGGGAACCTCTGCTCTGCTTACAGGATCTGATGGCACGCCGAAAATATTGATGTGATTATGACGCTATATGATATACACATCTATCTTTGCTGATCCATACATAGCGTCGGCCTCGTGTTCAGCCCGGTTAGATGAAAGCTCCCCCACAACAGAGATCATTTCATGGATCACATTTCAGCCACTAGCTGCTGCAAAGGCAGGCATCAAGTAACAAATACAAATACTGTGTTACTATATCTACACTTTTACTCTTTACATTTTTTCTCTCCCTACATTTTAAAACAAATATCTGTTCTACTACTATATGACCTGGGATTCAGCCTCGAAAGTAAATAGCCAGTAAATGTCTTTCATATGGATACTTTTTAGTTAAAGTACATTTCAGAGCCTGTACTTTTGTAAAAGAAGTTGAATCAGTACTTCTACTTAGTCTTTTGTGTATCCGTACTTGTACTCGAGTGTAGATGTCTGTACTTTTGAAAAAGAAGTTGAATCGGTACTTCTACTTAGTCTTTTGTGTATCCGTACTTGTACTCGAGTATAGATGTCTGTACTTTTGTAAAAGAAGTTGAATCAGTACTTCTACTTAGTCTTTTGTGTACTTGTACTCGAGTATAGATGTGTGTTCTTTTGACCCCTCCGTCATCGTGAAGGAACACCGAGTGTGTGTTGTGTTTCCTCAGAGCTACGGAAGGTCCTTCGGGCGAGTCGAGCCCAGCGAGGGGGAGGTGCCACCCGAGAGCGAGCTGGATCTGAGAGTCGTGGCTCACCTGAAGGACACGCTTCACTTCCAGGCCAGACTGGAAGTTTCCATCCGGGACGGTCAGACACACAGCGTGCCTCTCTCCGCCACGGGCTCCGGGACCACCATAGTCAGCGACCGGCCTTTTGCTCCCGACCTTGACCTTGGCACACACCTGAGGTAGAACACTCAGTAATGATATGCTGATTTATAACTGATACTGCAGGACCGACGGTGTGTCTCACCTCCTTCCTGTCTTCGGTGTATCCCATTAGCCACGAGTCATGCCAGTACCACTTCAGGCTGACTAACCACGGCCAGCGGATGCAGCGGATGTACTGGAGGACCGATGGCTTCTTTCCTGCCACAAAAACCCGCTCGTCTGGGGGAACAGTGCTGCCACCCATCCCTGCTCCGGGGAAGAAGGACGCTCCAGGCTGCGGATCTCCGCTCTCCTCTGGCAGAGGGAAGCCAGTGTTCAGCCTCAGGCCGTCCCGCGTGGAGCTCGCCCCGGGCCGCTCGGTGGACATGGTGCTGACGGGATCTTCAGACTCCCCCAAGGTGAGACCGTGAATACACGTAACTTAACTTAAAGCACAACCAGTGAGCGTGTACATGTACGGTTCATATGTTCCTCCACAGGTGGTACGGGAGCGGCTGGTGTGCCATGGCTTCCTGGGTCACCACGGCAACAACGAACTCATCATGTCTGTCGATGTGACCTGTCGCTTCGTGGCACCGATGCTCAGCTTTTCCTCCAAGCGGCTGACATTTTACATGGAGAAGGTCGGTACTTAAAGCTGTGGTCTTCATTCTGAAAATCAGCTGAGCCTCTGAGACAGATTTGGAAAAAGCATAGGTCAGAGGCCTTTTGGGGATGTAACTCATTTAAAGGACTGATTTAAACTCTGCTTTCTAACAGGTCCCAGACCAGAGTCTAGTTCCCGTGTATGAGAAGCTGATCTTGGAGAACGTGTCCTCTCTGCCTCTGTCCCTGCAGCTCTCTCTCACCGAGCCGTTCTCTCTGTGTGAGGCCTCGGGATCCCAAAGCCAAGCTACCACCAAGGTACACACCTTTCACTTCACGCTTCATTCTCATCGGTTTTTCATTTCATATCCCGGGAGGAAGAAACCTACTGCTGTTAGTGGAACAACCATCCACTTAAACTTGAATCTGCAGTCTTCTGTCATCTACAAACACAGCGTTGTTTAATGAAAGTAACTCATGAGGATTTTCAGGAAATCGTTGTTAGTTTTATAAATTAAAAGCCCCGTCAATGAATTTGAAATGGATAACAGTTCCTGTAGGTTACGGTTAATAGACTGTGAATAACTCTTACAACCCTACTGTGAACAATCCAAACTGTCCCGTCAAATGTAAAGCCAACCTGTGAACTCTTCTGTAAATGTTTTATTCCACTTTTTAAATGATTCTCCCGACCTCTCTTTCCTGTCTCTGGACATTTTATATCTGATCAGAATGTCCCTGCTATAAAAGCTTCTTATATCCTAGAACTAACCTTCAATTATCCATGGAAAGTACAAATCAGCAAAAGGAATGAGGAGGAGGCGTGTTCTCTGGTGTGGAGGGAAAAACCTCAGATTCATGGACAGTGCCTTGCTCAAAGGCAGGCCCAACGAGAGCCTGCAGACCTGTTGAGCTGAGCTCGGACCGGGGGGGGATTTTCAGCCATCATTGATTTGCTAATTTAGTATTTCAGCTCTTGATTCATATTTCACAATGAGAGTTGTTTATCCGGCAGCTGTAACTTGATTTGCATTGAGTGACTATCGCTGGCTGACCTTTGACCTGTGTGAGGAGTGCTGCTGAGTGTGTTTAAAAGGGTCCGAAGCTAAATGATGACAAGATAGTCAACAATAATAATAAAGCGGTTCTTGTTTTTGGTAGTTCAGCCTAATTCTGTGTTCCTGTCCATCTCGTCTGTAGTGGATTTATTTCATTATTAGTTAATGTGTTGAGACGGATCCTCTCTCTCACTGCAGATGTTTTCCTTTATTTTAAGACGTTACCTGTGAAAAACACTTCACTTCATGCACACTCTTTACCTTACCTTACTTTTCATTTGATCACAGGTCTAACTTTCATTCTCAGAGTTGATTTAAATGCACCATTAAAATGCTTTTCAAGCCAATGACGCCAAAGAGAAGCAGGATATTTTAATATGCTTGGGTCGCATTTTCATTCGACTGTGGGAAGGTTTTTTTAAAGGGTCGTGACCGCATGCTTTGGGAGCCATCAGATGAAAACATAATGTAAGGATTTTCCATAAAGCAAGACCAAAAAATAAGACTCACTCCTACTGTATTTGTTGATTATCGAGTCTGTGATGCTAACTACCTTCATGCTTTGACCCTCCTCTGTCTTTTCCCAGTCCGTGCTTCTCGGTGGGGGGAGGCAGGCTAAATTGTGGGTCTGCTTTAATCCAGCTTACTGTCGGGATCGGGTATCACGAGTCCTGGATGAGGTAACAGTAATGCTTTCTCATGTAATGCTTTGCTTTTGCCATCCTGGGGACACATTGTGACCTCCCTAGCACCCTCAGCCCGTATGGCTGTGGTTCCCAACAGGATTTAAGGACCCACACTGGGTTCACCAGGGGATTAAAGGGACATACGTTTTTAAAAAAGCAGTTATTGATCCAGAAGCATGACAGGCAACATTTTCCCTGCAGAATGAGTCCTTAAAATGCATTGAGCTGATAATACTTACATACTTTAAATAAGAATGTAAATAATTGCAGTGGAATATATCCACCATTTAGATATTTGCCAGTAATGTCTAATATGTTGGACACCTCTGTTCCTTGCCAGCTCCTGGAGATCCACTACCAGGGGCAGCCACAGCGAGACACGGTGGCGCTGCACGCCGAGGTCCACTTCCCCAACCTCCGCTTCTCCACCGCCGCCGTGGACTTCGGCTGTGTGCTCAACTGCACCAAAACCCACAGAGAACTCGTCGTCACCAACTGCTCCGCGCTGCCGGCGTCCTACCACTGGGTGTTCCTGGACGGCCACAGACACAGTACCAGCAGGTACATTCACACTCTCATGTGTACAACACTTCACCTGAAAAGGCACAGAGAGGTCACCAGAATGTAGCCAAGTGGGGGTGGTAAAGCTGTTTTATTCTCACTTCCATTGTGTGTAGAACAAACCGATGTTTAGTACTGTAGCATCCCGAATAGACAAGATTCAGGGGCCGTATATTCAAACTGTCCGTGGGGATGAGTTAGTAGAGTAGCTGTACGTTAAACCCTCTGAATTGAAAGCTAAATCCATTATAAATCCTCCGGGGGAGAGAGATGTACTGATTGTGTTACATTGAGCCTCTCTCAAGCCTTTGCGTTGGCTCTCCTCCCTTGAAATGGACTGTGACTGCTATAGCAGTCTGTCTGTCCTACAAGCTCTACACGATGTATCCCCCTTTACGGTCTTTTTACCCCTCCCCTCCTCTTTCATATGTTGGTACGTTCTGCTCTCCTCCTTGTTCTCATCTTCGGGTTGTTTCGCACAGCCTATTTATCTTTCTTTTTTAATCTTTTTTTCATCCCTCTCCTCCTCCTCCACTGCCTGCTCCCTACCAAATCCTTCATCCTTTCAACCTTCCCTTTTTCTTTTCTTCACCCCTTCCCCCTTTAGATTGTGACCTCTCTTAACAATCTGTCTCATAGGCCGGCCTGCTAATTAAATGGAGACCTCACTCTGCGTACTCTCTCTCTGAAAGTCTCCCTCACAAATCCTGCTCTATCTGGCCGTGTTCAGCTAATTACATCCCTATCAGTAATTACACCGCAGCCCTCGGAGAGGGGATTTTACTAGCGCAGACTCTTTTCTATCCAACTATTCCACTGATGGATAGAGGTAGTATATTTAAATACTGTAACTTCTCCTCTTTAGGAAGCTTATTATGCCTTTTTATTGCACCGTAGCTACTTGTATTAATGCAGGATGGACCTGATCACCGGCCAGCTGAATCACTGACGTGTCACCGAAGAGGACGTTGAAATGGTGGAGAGATACAATTCAACTTCATTGTCATTGCTATGTAAAATACTTCTGCATTTATAGGCTGACTCACAGTACAGAAGTATTTTCAAAATGTACTTGTGGTTCAGCAGAAGGGTACTTTAACTGTAAGTATGTACAATAAAAACTCAAAAGTACAATATTTCCCTTTAAAATGTTGAAAATTAAAAATAAACTGGAAAATGAAAATCCAACCAGCTCAAACTTAATTATAATTCTCCTAATAAGACGGAAACTCCTCTTTCATTAGCAAAACTACTTGTTTGGTGCTTTTTAGAATATGAGTCAAACTAATTGCAACTGTTTAATGAAACCATGTGTAATATCTGTGCTGTCACACACACACACACACACACACACACACACACACCGACTGTGATCCCAGCAGCCATTTCTCTCTACAGATATAATTTTCTCAGAATCTAAATCTCACTGCTGTCCCTCCATTCGCCGGCTGGAAGTGAGACGCCGTTGCTGTGTGTGTTTTCAGAGAGACGAAACATAAGAAAACAGGCAGACAGCCCCATGAAGGGAAGAATAGATGGAGACGGAGACAGATATGAGAATGTCAGAGTAGGCTATTTCTGTTTTGAGCTGTGCTCTTGCAGAGTCATCATCTGCTGTCTCACCATCTGTTCCTCTGTCCGCACCAGCGGGTTTTAAACTCTTTCTAAAAAGCCTCCTTTTTTTTCCACAGGGGGGAAAATGTTTTTTGTGGGCTCCTCCGACAAACATTGCACCCTATTTTTAAAGACAACCACCGACGAGTATGTGCTCGCTCCCCGTACCCTAAATCTGATGGATGTACTCATTTGTGATCTCCCCCGCGGCCGGACATCAGGCCAGCTCGCCCCTCTAAAACAGCCCACAGACTGACCGTGCAACAGTGCCCCCTACTGGCCGCCGTACCGACCTTCCACTCACTCTAAACTGGCACAGCAGTGCTACGTCATTCTTAGGAAGTCACTAACAAATGTGTGTGCAGACTTGAATGCCGCCTTATATGTGTGCATGCCCTGAAGCTCACACACACACCACACACACACACACACACTGTATGCAGGACAACAGTGTTGTTGGTGATTGGATACAGAACTTTTCCAGTCCAGCTTTGAGATGGCTTCACTCACTAAATCTCTTTCATTCTCTTCCATGTTTATTCAGCACTTCACTGCGATCTATCCTGACCTGCTTCCTGCTGCTTGCCTATTAAAATTCCTCTTAATTATAGAAGACTGTGTTTAATTAACTTGATGGATGCACCCAGTCTGATCCCACAGGGAAGGAGAGAGTATAGCAGAGAGAGAAAATGAGAGTCGGAGTACTTTGGGGTGTGGGTGCTAATGATTTTCCTCTCCACTTGGGCATTATTATATATGTTAATGATATATTGACTATACACTATGCTTATATAACTGGCTGTTGGCCTCACAGACATGACATGTCTATTTTAATGAAGCCTGAAGAAGGTCTCAAATATTTGCCTCTTCTCATTGATTTTCCCATGGTTTTATCTATAGCATGACTGACTGCATCTTTACTTTCCTATTAACTTCATGGGTGTTTAATTCTCATCATTTTGGCCTCGTAGAGAGACGAAGAAGAAGCAGAAACATCCCAGAAGCCCGTCTGGCGACGACGGACAGAGCAGCTCGAGGCGTCCTGTAGGCGTGGAAGAGGTACGCAAACGCTCACTTGTAAACAAAGCAGGGCTTTCCTGAGAGAGAGAGAGAGAGAGAAACAGATAGAGAGAGAGAGAGAGAGAGAGAGAGAGAGAGAGAGAGAGAGAGAGAGAGAAACAGATAGATAGAGAGAGAGAGAGAGAGAGAGAGAAACAGATAGAGAGAGAGAGACAGAGACAGAGACTGCAGCTGTTCTCTGTCTCTTTGCTGCAGTGCTGTGGATCGAGACGAGATGTGCGTGCCACACCCATGCAAACACACACACACACACACACATTCTCACACACACACACAAACACCCATGCACACACACACACACACACACACCCATGCAAACACACACACACACACACACACACAACCACACACACACACAACCACACACACACACACACATTCTCACACACACACACAAACACCCATGCAAACACACAAACACACACACACCCATGCAAACACACAAACACACACACACTCATGCACACACACACACACACACACACACACAACCCACACACACACACACATTCTCACACACACAAACACCCATGCACACACACACACACACACACACACACACACACACACACTCATGCACACACACACACACACACACCCATGCAAACACACACACACACACACCCATGCACACACACACACCCATGCAACACACACACACACACACACACACAGTCACAACATCCTCGATGTCAGTTCCCTGATTGATAATTTGTGCATGTGATTTGTTGGGGCTGCAACTATAAATTAATCATCATTTCATCTCTTGATTATTCTCTGATCAATAAAACCTGCTTCTAGTCTACTGTATCGATCATTTCTTTGTTGTAAACTCAAACCTTCCCAGTTTACTTCCTGTTGCCGTGTCTGTGAAGGATATCAGCTGACAGGAAGTAAACATATTGCCTCGTGATGCAATTTTGTAGAAATGGTTTGTACACTGTAGAATAATACCATTACTGTCAGACTAACAATCCAGAGAAACAGAGACATGGAGTAAACTGCTGTTATAACAAGACGCAGGGTATTATTGGTAATGAGTTTTTATTGCAATGGGGATGATGAGGCTGATGGTAGGGGGATGAAGATCCAGGCAGCAGCAGCAGTAATGGTGGAGGTTGGGGGTCGCTAGCAGGCAGGCAGACAGACAGACGAGCAGGAAGACAGGCAGGCGGGTGATGATGATCCTGGAGAGAATAACGTGAGAGCACCAAAAAACACAAATCAGCGGAGTGTTTCTTCAGCCTGAAGCGTAACTACAACAATCTGGCATCAGTTAATAAAGAGAAGAGAAGATGAACTGCAGGAGGGAGGCTGGGAAGGTGTACCTATATATAAGACACAGGGGGAAACGCTCTAAAGTAGTAAACAACAGCCTATAAGCACCTCTACATTTCACGTATTGACCTGCTGTATCGTGTTTATTTCTTCTGTACAACAACTGAAAACCACTAGCTGTGGTTTTAATGGCCGTTGAATGCTGGAATCATTTCTTCCTGGCGTGTGATTGCATCTGGCCAAGAAAGAATCCAGCAGGTCATCCCCGATAAAACCACAGCAGATATTAGAGTTCTCATCTCGTAACTCATGACACGTCTCAAAATGCCAATCTATTCTTTTTGATGGGCTTATAACAGCAGCCTATTCTCAAATCAAGTTATTTTAATCTTGCACGCTCCACTCGTTTTCTTCTCTGCGTCCCCAGGTGTTCGATATCTTACCGAGATACGGCGTTCTGCAGCCCGGAGGCCAGCAGCGGGTCGTTTTCTCCTTCTATGGCCACGAACACATCAGCAGGGAGGTGGTGGCGCTGTGCCAAGTGGAGGAGGGGCCGACGTATGAGGTCAAACTCAGAGGAGAAGCCTCTGTGGTCACATACAGTCTGGACTCGACCCACGTTGACTTTGGTCTGCAGGTATGTACACAGACGTCATCTTCTCAGCTCCTCATCCCAACCAGCTCCACCAAACAAGCTGTTTTCATCTTCGTATGGGAGGACCTTTAAGGATACTGCTGGGACAAACTCTAAAACAACTTTTAAGCTGCTTAATCTTCCCTTAATTTGCCTCCTCGTTGTCCCGTAAGCTTGCCTTTCTTGTCCTTGCTCTTCATTTACCATCTGTTTGCTCCTCCATGTTTGACACATACTTCATACCAAACTTTTTCTCACTGTTAGTGTTTTGACTAACAACCAGTTTTCCTTCTCTCCTCCATTCCATTTCCTTTTTATGATCTCCTAGTCGTGCTGGCAGACAGACTGTGGGATAAGTGCTTGTATGTCTTTAGGATTCACATTTTATAAAGACATAAACATTTGAGTTACTCCACCACAAAGACACGTTGACTTTGAATGTCACTGCGTTAGTTTTTCACACTTTGGTCTTTTGCACTCCCTCTTCCAGTGTGCAACCCTTCCGGACCAGTTATCATTGATATTCAAAACAAGGACGTATTGATTTTTGATTTAGTTGAAATGAGCGATTCAGCAGAACGTTTCTCTGACCTTCCTGTCTGTTCAGCACAATACTCTCTCTCTCCCCCCCCCTCTCTCTCTCTCTCTCTCTCATGTTTTTTTTGTTTTGAATTTCTTTTCTTGTTAGAATTTCTAATTCTTTATCACTGAAATGAAATGTCAGCTCTGCTTCGTACCACAGCAGCAACTATTATCATCGTATCCTCTTAATGATTACGTTTTAATGATTATTTCCATAAACCATGAGGTTCAAACGGAGGCCAACGTAATGCATGCTTTTCCAGAGAGCATTACTCCATCACCTCTACAGAGCACTTAAACGCCACTAGGGGGAGTGGTTTCACCAAAACGCTCTGTTTGCCATAAAGCTTATTGACAGCATCTTTAATGGAAAGTTTAAAAGCAGTGTTGCCTCTCTCCCCTTCTTTCTGTTCCAGCTGTTTGATCGCGTAGGGGAAGCTGAGGTGACCCTCAGGAATACTGGCAAGGTGGGCTTCAATTTCAGCATCATACACCCTCGAAGGGAGGATGAGGAGGCAGGTGAGGATGAGGAGGCAGGTGAGGAGGCAGCAGGGCAGAGGAGGGCCCTGGATGAGGATGAGAAAGGACAGGATGTGAGACCAGGTCGCCCCACAGTCATCCCCACCACGGTGAGGTCATCTCGGGACTATTTAAGACATGGGAGGCTAATCCATGATGCATATTAACCATACGTTGTTGTTGTTGTGTCAGGGCTACGTGGATGCGGGTGGAGAGCAGCGTCTGCGTGTGCTCTACCTCCCCGGCCTCCCCGAGGTGTTTGAGAAGCGGCTCCAGCTGCAGGTGGCGTTCCTGCCGCCGCAGTACATCCAGCTGACTGGAGAGGGCGTGTTCCCGAGGATCAGCCTGGACCTGCCACGGAACCTGCGTACGTATCAACGTCATCATATCGACATCATATCCATAATCAACACGCCAACAAGGACGGACATTTTTCATCCGATTTTTATCACTATGCTTATTCTTTTAGGCAAAAACTACAATTACCAGATGTCATGACTTCATCTTATCCTATTAGATGAATCCTATTAGACAAGCGTGGGGTGGATGTTCAGATGGGCGGTTCATTGTGATGGTGATTGTCAGCGTGAAGGCTTGGAACAATAGATTAACTGCTGTTTGTTCTGTACATTCATTCTATTTGCACAAATCAGAAAATATCCTCTGTGCTTTGGAAGGGAAACTCAGGAAACAGCAGTAAAAAGAGAGTGCTTATCATGAGATGTAGTAGTTTATTGATCCCCTTAAAGAACTTGCCAGAGAACAGAGCTCGCCCCCTAGAACAGAATTAAGCATGCTTGTTTTTGCTTTCCGACTGTATTTACGAGTCTGTGTCGTCGACGTCCGGAGGCGTCGTGTTGTCGGCTTGTTTGTCCGTCTGTTTACGTCTGTTTACGTCTGTGCTGCTGTGATTGCCTTGCAGCAGAGGAGAGTGACAGCGATGTGGTGCAGCAGGCCGGAGCAGCGGTGGAGGCAGACGGACTCAGAGAGGAGCCTGGGAGTGGGATTTCCACTGATGGAGGAGCAGCGACCCAGGCCAGCTGCACCCTCAAAGTCAGTGAATAAGATAGAAATATGAAGATCTTTCATATTATCTCTCAACATGGTGGTTGAATAAATCCAGATGGACTACAACCAGTTTAACCAACTCAACATCCAACATAAACACATATATAATATATTTGGTGTACAGTATAAACTATGAATATATGGCGCTGCCATCACTACTCTGCTGTAAGGAACCAGATACTCTCCAGGGCTTTCCCTGCTTCTTATCTGTGCATTGATTTTTCAGGGAGTAGACCCGAATGAATTACAATGGAAATAGTTATTTTTCTGCTTGCGTTGCCCGATGCCATCCCTGCCATCTTCCCCTGACTGAAATGAAAATGCAGACATTTTCATGGAAGATAACAACGACAATACTTGTGCATAAACTGACAAATGGTCAACATTACCTGCTTATCTGCAAAAAAGCTGTTGTTGTTAAATGTGCTGCAGCGCCTGCTCAGTTTATTTGTCATTTCTATAATAAACATTCATACATTCAGCACATATAGAAGAAAAACGCCATTCTCCACAAGTCAGAACACAAACAGACCACCTATAGAAACAAAAACACACATTATTGATTAATGAACATAACTAAAAACAGATTTAAGAGGACAGTGCTGGTGGGTTTGTGTGTGGAGGACTCATTCCATTTTTTAGTTAGATGGCGTTTTAATTTACTTCCTTGAAACCTAAGAAATCTGCCGTAACACATTAAGTTAGTCCAATCAAACAATTAAAGCACAAATCTGCCTCAAAGGGCTTCCCGATCTGACACCCTCTATCCTCAGACCCTCAAGGAAAAACCCTTCAACAGGGGAACAAAGCAAGCAGACCAAAAGAGGAGGGATGCCGCTCCCAGGACGATCAGACGGGAAATAGATGCAACGACTACAGTTAGACTAAAGTTACTTCAAAGCCTTCATGTGAAGCCTTTGAACATTTCCATCCCAACAGTTAAAGATGTCTTCATTATCATTTTGGATATATATATCCAAAGCCGAGTGTGTGAAATACACTTGAGATCCCCTGAAAGCCTCAACAGCAATGCGTTCAAAGATCTTAAAGCACTTTGTCCAGCAGGAGGCGCTTTGAAAACATTCATTCACAAGTACAGTAAAAGATCCTCCACTGTGAGAGCAACAACAGGTCGGTGAAGAGAAGCTGAGAAGCTGGATTCAAACAGGACACAGTCATAGCCATTCATTCTTGTGTATCACATAGGAAGCTAAAATAGTAGTAGTTGATATAACATATGGTGATGGAGTTATTGTCAGAAAGTTATAAGTGGGATATGTTAACGTTTGAGAAATCGTCTGTTAGACAAACATCATTATAACGAGTGCATGCTTCTTTATTAGAGAAGGATTCTGAGGTTTGTTCTCACCCTGGACGCTCTGCTCTTTTATTTCTTGTGTAACTCTTCCATACTTCGGAGTGCTTGATGTGCCCTTTGTCTCCCCCCCCCCCCCCTCTCTCCTGCCTGCTGCCTCTAGTCTGAAGAGCTGCTTCACATGGAGATGGAGAGGAGGCTGGTCAAACAGAATGCTCTCGCTGTGACCGGCAGCCTGCTGGAGCTCGGGAACTCGCTGGGCTCCTCCAGGAAGTGGCACAAACTTAGCCAGTATGTCCACACACACACACACACACTTTGGTGGAGCAGATGGTCCACTCACTGAACTGAAGCAGGAACTGTGTTGTGGAATTCAAAGCGTTTTGTATTCTATGACGGATGCCACGCTGAGCATTGGCCGGTTTCACTCACACCATACTGTGTCCCCCTGCTTATATTCCACACATGGAGCTGCAAATTATGACATGGAGAAAAGTTGGTGCCCAGGGAAAAAAAAAAAAAAAAAAAACATAATTGGTCAATAAATGTGCATAACTTTGTAAAACAACCATGCAAACTTGAAACAACCACTGAATCTCAATCAATCAAACCAGGCTGCTGCTCCCGGCGTATGTTCTGGATTTCGGCTACGTCATTCCAGGCAAAGTGCTGAGTCACGCTGTGAATGTGACCAACTCGGGCTCGGTGGCCGTGTCCTTCCATGCCAACAGCAAACCTCTCGCTGGGACAGGTAATGCAATACACTGCTCCTCTGTGTCTTATCTACTTGGTGAAAGTCACAACTAATATGTCCAACTTCCTTTGGGGTTCGGTGATGAGCATTGATGCACAAACTTCATGTGGAAAAGAATAGACTTTAAAGAAATCCACTAACCAGCACCTCGAAATCCTACCCCGTATTATGGGGCTGACCTGTGACTTCATGGAGACCCCACAGGTTGCCTGGCAACCCTGAAAGTGGCGACAAGACACCAGGAAGTCACCGCGCCTGACTGGAAAACCCCTTTTGTCATACACTCATATAAAAGCAGACAAAACAAACAATTTCATTATGGAGTTCAATGAAAATTCTATTAATTACATTTTAAATAAATACATAAATATGCCTATAAATAAAGTCCACTAAAATTAATAAACAAAGTCATTTGAATAACTTCCCTTTAAAGATAAAAACCTGTTATTTAAATAAGTACATTGACTTATTAATGCATTTCATAATGCAGACTAGGCATGCAGCTTCATATTTAACAGACTGATATGACCAACCATCTCAAAGTGATACGATATTAGAGGAGAAGGCTCCGGATAATGGATGAAATGAAACTGATCGATGGTCTCTGTTTTGGATGGTCTGTTTTATTTCCTACTTCGTCTTAATGTTCCGCATTGATTGACTCGATGATGATAAAGAGCGTTTTGATGTTTATTCTAAGGATTCAGTGCAGAAGTTGAACGAGTGAAAAACCTTCCTCGTGGCGAGACGCACACGTTTACGGTTAAGTTTGACGCCCAGAGAGCCGACCTGAAGACGGGGGACACACGCGTTGTCATGCCGATACAGGTACGCATACACGTCATCATTTCTGATTCAGTGTGAAATCTCCACAGAATACACACCTGATGATTTGGGTTTGACAGGTGGCGGGAGGCCCGACGGTGCAGGTGCGTCTGTGTGCAGCGCTGACTGTGCCGGCCGTCACTGTTTCCACGGAAACGCTGCAGTTTGACACCTTGCAGTGTGGCATGTGTCAGGTAATACAGTATGACAGTGTATGGAGCCCCGAGGGTGATTACAGTCACATCAAGGATTTCAGTTACGAAGCTCATACTCGTAAAATACTTATACTTTTAGAGTCTGTTGTCCTCAAACTGACATGAGGTGGTGTTTTTTCTCGTCCCCCCTCAGATGAAGACGGTGCAGCTGTTTAACCCCGAGCCCGTGCCCTGCTGCTGGAGCATCGCTGAGAAGGAGAAGCCTCTCAAGAAGGTACACTTTTTATGGACAATCTTCCAACTCATTTTGTGATTTGATCTCCAGGTAGAAAAACTACTTTTACATGACGTCCACCATCTATGTAGCTTTAAGAATACCATGCGTTCGGTGTTCTTGGTCTCTGCCAGGGTAAGAAGGTCCCACAGAAGCAGCGAGCGCCTCCCTCCATCTTTAAGATGACTCCTAGCTCCGGCCTGCTGTCCCCTGCTGAACGAGTCAACGTCCAGATTCAGTTCAGCCCAGCTGAGGAGGTAAAGAGCTCAAATGACTGACGACATTGGACAACACACGGCGTGCCGTCGTGGCGTTGACCGACCGTACTTCTTTGCAGCATGCCTACAGCCGGCAGCTCGTGGTCCGTGTGTCTGAGAGCAGCCAGCAGCTGGTCATCACGGCCCAGGGGCAAGGGGAGGAGCCCCGGCTGGAGTTCTGCCCGGCGCTGCTGGAGCTGGGGCCTTGCTTGCCTTCCACCATGGAGGTCGAAGCCGAGGTCACCGTCAGAAACCCGTGCTCCTTCCCCATCGAGTTCTACGGCCTGGAATCCAACACGCAGCACCTCGAGGAGGAAAAGGTGACATTCTTTATTAGGTAGTGATACTGTGGGACATACCATTACCATGCAGTACCATACAAACTATTCATCCACTCTCTTGTCCTGTCCCGGTTTCCTCCCCCTCCCCTCTCTTCTTCACCCTTCCTTCCTCCCATGTAGATCCTGCGTCTGATGCCGGGTTATGACGAGGACGGCATGCTGCTGCTCCCTCCCAGAGCAGCCGGGGAAAGTCTTCCCACAGAGCTGCTCGACTACTTCACGGAGTCCGGCTGCCAGCTGGAAGACGATGGTGAAACACTCATTCACCTGCTCATGTCTGCGTCTGCTGCGTGCACACCTGTTTTAACGTGGTCTACCTGTGTGCAGCGACGCTGAAGGAAGGCTTGGGTGGAACAGAAGTCGTGTTGGGTGACTCACATGAGGAGGGAGAGAGGTCAAGCCAGAACCCACCACACAGCAACGTGGCAGAAATGCCCTCTCCACCTGGGAAAGCAGCTGGACTACGTGTGTGAACCGTTTTAGGAGCTTGTAGGTAGACGTGAGATGATTGTGAGGTATGGTGTGCTCCAGTGATGCTTGTTCTTCCAGTGGTTTGGGAGATGACCAGAGCAGGAAGCAGCGGCGGTCTGGGGCAGCTGGAGATGACTCCCGTCTCCAAAGCAATCGCCCGCCACATGTGTGTGGATCTGTCGCCTGAGGGTCTGGCTGCACGCCGCCGCAGAGGGGTCGCTATCATTGTATATGGAGCCCCACTGACAGGTGAACCAGTGACTTCATTCACGGTACATTCATATTTCAATCAAGTATAGAAGGACTACATCTACACTGAGGAACCTGTGTATATTTGCAGGTTCGGGCAGCACAGCGGCGGCGCTGGCCCGTCACTACGCGGCGGCGTGCCTGAGTGTGGATGCCGTGGTCGCAGAGGTGCTCACCAGTGGCTCTTCACCCGTCAGCCTGACTGCACGACGCCTCTATGACCGCGCTGCAGCCGAGTACGCCGACAAGGAGGCTGGTAAGGGGGAGCACACTGAGCATGCAGGAGCTGAGAAGTGACTTGTTGTGATGGACGTGTTTTTCTATTCAGTTTACAAGGCATTTAATCACCGAGCGCTTCACAGCGACGGCTCCGTTTTCAACAGTCAAACACTGTGATTATTGCACTAAGCAGCCTTGTGCTTGTAATCAGGCATTATGCAAATCCAGGCCAATCTTCTACAGTCAATCTTCTGCAGAAGAGTGTTCAATTAGATAAATATATACATCTGCTTCCAGCTGAGACCACAGAACCAGGACCTGCAGCCTCCCATCCAGCTTCACATCCAGCCTCACATCCAGCTTCACATCCAGCTTCACATCCAGCCTCCCATCCAGCCTCACATCCAGCCTCCCATCCAGCTTCACATCCAGCCTCACATCCAGCCTCACATCCAGCTTCACATCCAGCCTCACATCCAGCTTCAAATCCAGCCTCACATCCAGCTTCACATCCAGCCTCACATCCAGCTTCACATCCAGCCTCACATCCAGCCTCACATCCAGCTTCACATCCAGCCTCCCATCCAGCTTCACATCCAGCCTCCCATCCAGCCTCCCATCCAGCCTCCCATCCAGCTTCACATCCAGCCTCCCATCCAGCTTCACATCCAGCCTCACATCCAGCCTCCCATCCAGCTTCACATCCAGCCTCACATCCAGCCTCACATCCAGCCTCCCATCCAGCTTCACATCCAGCTTCACATCCAGCCTCACATCCAGCACGAGATGGGTGTGAAAGCTGCAGCAGAAATGACTCCACGGCCCCCCAGGAGACTGAAAACCCACTCACTGCCCTTTGCCTGGTACGCTTTCTCAAATCCTCCAGTCATTTGCTGTGTTTTAGTGACGATGCTTAACTATTATGTAATCCAGGTTGGAGAACTGGAAAAAAAAATGTTCCCTTGTCATCTTTATCAATCTCTCTTTTAACACAGGGTAAAAAAACATTTTATACAACTGCATTTTAATATAATAAACCAATTAATTTGCTGTGATGTCACTTTAGGGAGGAGCTTTGACCACATTCAGCAGTCTCTTGCCTGAACAGCTACTGGTGGACATCCTGGCAGAAAGATTTCAGGTTAGTTACACTGGTTTTCGTGTATTTTAGTAGTATAATGTATTAGTATATTTTGTGTCACATTAGAAAATGGTTTCAAAACACACAGTTAACTGGGCCTACTTTACTCTGTACTTATACATCCCACATGTATTCTGTTTAATGTCTGTTCTCTCCGTCATGTCGTCATGGTAACAGCGAAGCGATTGTCACCGTGGCATTGTGATCGACGGCCTGGAGTCAGCGTGCACTCAGTCGGCCGCCAGCACCCTGCAGGCTGTCCTCAAGGCCCTCAACAACCGCAAACACATCTACGCCGTCAGCCTCTCCGACTCCTACGCTGCCCTGAAGGCCCGGGAGGCAGCGCAGAGAGACACCGAGGGTAAAGAACCCACCGGCTCACACAGGGGTTATCACCTCTGATCATCTTCAGTTTGGTTCAGGGAACTGTCTTGTCCTTCAGAGGCTCTGCAGAAGGAGAAGGCTGACCAGGAGGAGCTGTGGCTGCAGGAGCTGGATGAGGAGCAGTATGAAGCTCTGCCGGAGGAGGACAAGGAGCGCATCTGGCAGCGGCATCGGGAGAAGCACAGACAGCAGAAGCTCAGGTACTGACTCATATCATATACTCATATCAGCCTTTTAGATGGTCAAACAGGATGATGAATGCAGGAGGAAGACTGTGGTTGAACCACAATGGAGAGAATATGTGTTATAAACTTCAGAGGAAAATATAAGTAACTATGTGCTTGTTGTATGCGTCCCGGATAAAACGCTCACGTTTTCACATCATGTGCGTTACTAAGGGAGATTGAGTTTGCATTGAAAGAGCAGGAAGAGAAGAGACACCAGGAGGAGATGAAAAGGTTGAGAGAAGAAGATCTGAGGAAGAAGAGCAAAAAGGGTGTAAAAAGGGATTCCAAAGAAGGATTGATGAAGAAGAGCGTGGCGGAGGGAACACTGGTCTGTATCTCCACGTCAACACTCCTCTATGAACACAATAAATGCATATATGTGACTCTTAAACCCACTTTAAACAATCTCAACTTGCATCCCAGACTTGGGAACACTTATATCTGACCTGAAGTATGTTTGTGATTGGATTTCAGACGACAGAACACACAGAGACGAGGAAGCAAAGTGAAGAGAAAGAGTTGAAGAGAAGTAGAAAGGAGGGAGAGAGTGACAATAAAGAAGGATCCAGAAAGAAGAGCCTGTCTGGTGGAAAGGAGGTCTGTACACGCCCCACATCCAGGACTTCCTCTCTGATCTGTGATTAAACACCAAAAACACGATTTCACTCCATTCGTTCTCCAGTCAACAGTTCCTCTGGATGTTTGTTCCACGCCTTTGAGTGACAACTCTAAAGAGACAGAAGTGGAAGCCAAAGAGCATCAGTCAAACGAAGGCGCCGCACAGGAACCGTCACATTATTTAACCTCCAGCCTAACAGCTGATGTCCCTGCAGACCCCAGAGGTATACTAATACCATAAAGAGCCACATTTACAAGATAAACGATGAAATACGATTGTGTTTATGTGTCTTTGCTTGAACAGTGCATCACAGCAAAGAGGCAGATCATCGTTCACGTAAGAAGAGTGGAGAAGCCAACAGATCACAAACAGAGTCTCCTCAACCTGCAGACAAGCCGGAGGGAGAACCTGTGAGTTGGTCCTGCAGCAACAATCCATCACGTTGACAAACGAGGAGCCGGGAGCAACACGACGGACCCGTTTCATTACAGATGCTTTCTGCTCCTCGATTGTTTATGAGGACAGTCATAACCCTAATGAGCCGCGGATGCAAAGAGATTACAACTTGAACAACCATGAAAACATAATCATTCATACATTTGAACAACCTTTAATTGATATCATAAAATATGAATAACTTTAATTCCCCAACAGCACAACTATGTATGTTTCTCTTCCAGCTGTTAAGTAAAGTGAACTGTAGTCCTCCTCTATGCTGACGATCTCCCGCTCTCTCCAGCCCGTCGTGGATGAGACTGCAGACCCGGTTCAGGGCTTACGAGCAGAGCCGGGAACAAGTGGAGCACATCCTGCAGCACTGGGACCGAGTCCGGGGCTTGTTGCTGGTCCCGGTCCCCAGCGAGGAGGTCCCAGCAGGGTCAGAGGGGGCCACCGTAGAGAAACAGGTGGGTTTCTCTATAATTAAGTGCCAGTGCTGCCTCCCCAAACCAGCCTGTCCAGACATCTTACATTCTCACTTAAAACACAACAGAAAGAATAAAGCAAAATATGAATAATACATGTGCTGTTTTGTCATTAAAGTTAACAAAAATCACGTTTGTCCAGCAGAGTGTAGCATCGACCTGCCGATGCTACATGCAAAGCTCTGTCTGTTTTGAGGTGTCATGCCAAAATAAAAAAGAAATCAACTGTCCAATCACAGCTTGAGGGCGGAGCATCATCATGACTGACACCAGCTGACGGCAGAGAGTTTAAATTCTACTTAAACTAAATGCACACTAAATGTTTGTACACCCAGAGTGGTATTTAAAGGTGTAAGATGGAGATACATATACTTTCTTACACCACACTCTAGACACATAAAGATGGATTTACCACATCCTCTCCATGTGCCCAGACCCCGGTCGGCAGGAGGAACAGGAGAGCCAACATGAAGATGGCGTCTCCGGCGGCCGTTGAAGCAGACAAGGCGACTCCACACCAAGTTATCCCACATACCGTCCTGAACGTAACAGGAGGAGACCATCCGAGTTCCCCGGAGCTGCTCAAAGGCAGCACCCTCCCTCCACCAGTCCACGTATGGTTAATTCCTGTTATCAGTATCATTTACTGTGTTCCCAAAATGTGGCCTATTTGTTGTTTTCATCAGTTTATCACCTTTTTCCTTCTCTCCTCTGGTCCCGTCAGGTGTTGGATGATTTGGGGTTGGGACCCAACGGACCACCCGTCCCTCCTCCCGTCACTTTCTCTGTGGTTCCTTTCCCCCAAAACAGGGGGCGACCTAACAGCCCACCCACCTGCAGCTGTTTCACCTTCCTGGTTCCCTCGGGGCCGGAGGAGCGGGGCGAGGAGAAGGACGATTCAGGGGAGGAGGTGCCAACATCAGCTGTGAAGGTAATGGTAACCACGCATGAATATGCAGTTAAATGTGAAAACCAGGATTTACAGGTAACACGGTCTTAATTTGAAGGAGAAGTAGTGCTACGGATTGCCTCTCATTTCTAATCAATCACAGTTTTTATGATATTCAAAAATAATCAAGCATGTCACCGTTGGCTGAGAGTGGTATTCCTGTGTGCACAATGAAGGGAGAGGCACTGGGTCATGCCAAGAAACAGAAGAGCAGGAGGCAAACCGAAGCCAAGACCAAAGCCAAGGACTTGCAGCAGCGTTGCTCATCTGGGCTGGAGTCCACCAAACAAGACCAGCACCAAGCAAACCTGGAGCTGAAACGCAGCCAGAGGCAAGGGGGGGACTACACAGACCCACTGATTGTTTGCTTTGTTGATGCTGTGTTTACTAAGTGTGTGTGTGTGTGTGTGTGTGTGTGTGTGTGTGTGTGCAGCCTGACTACGTTCCGCTGGGTCGTACCAGCCAATGGGGAGGTGGTTCTGAAGATCTGGTTCTACTCGGACTCCCCAGGGAAGTTTGAACAGACGTACAGCTTTGAGCTTCTGGCGACCCGGAGACGGTACCAGCTGGTCTGCAGAGGAACCTGCACCTACCCCTCCATCAGCAAAGACTACACGTCAGTCAGCCTCTGTCTTATTGCACTCATAGATATGGTAAAGGGAGGGGTTAATATGGATTCACAACCATTAAACTTTAATATTTCACACAACATGAAGCAGTTAATGACGACTTGAGGGTGAGTTCATGTGCATTTTCCATAACTCTGATACCACATGAAGGCAGCATGAGTTGGACCTAAAGTCACCTTATAAACTGTATGCTTTCCCCCAGGACGCTTTTTGCCCTCAGTAAGAAAGTACCCCAGCTGGATGAAGGGCTCCAGAGGGCTTACGCTATCAAACCTGGATACTTTGAGTTTGGGCCGTTAATCTGTGGCAAGACCAGAGACAGGTGAGGGGCGGGTTAGTGTGTCCCCATCAGCTTTGCACCTTTATAATGACATGTGATTCCCATGTGTTTGTGTAGATACAAGGAAAACCGCTTCCCAGAGAATTCAGAGAGACTAGTGATTCATAACACTTCAGGCCTGGAGGCCGAGGTCCAGTTCTGTTTCCAGCATGACGGCCAGGCCGCCACGTATCTGCTGGAGCCCCCGACCATGACCCTCAAACCGGACCAGAAACAGGTAGAGTACAGATCTATACAGATAGAGGAATAACTGAAATTAACACTATTTTCATGTAAATACTCTCCGTCCTGCCAGGAGTTGACCGTCTGGGCCTTCCCAACTAAACCGGGGCAGATAACGGACAGCGTCGTGTGCCACATCAAGGACAATCCGGAGCTGGTCGTCGTCAACGTCTCCTGCTGGGGCGTCCGGCCCGAGCTGCAGCTGGAGAGCAAGCATCTGCACTTTAACAGGACTTTGCTGCAAAGGTACCAAAGCAAGGAGAGTGAAGACCCTCCAAAGAGAGAAAACAATCCCAATTTATTTGTTTAAAACACATCTATTATGTCCTCCGTAGACGGGTCAGCCGTAGCGTGATGATGCATAATAAGACCACGCTGCCGGTCTCCTGGAGACTGCAGGGCGTGGAGGAGCTGGGTGATGAGTTCAGTGTCACACAGGAGCAATGGCGTCATCTCACCCAACTCCTCTTTCCCCCTGAGCATGACCTTCAGCTCGGCGAGGCCGCTCCACGTCAACAGGATCGTACATCTGGAGGTAAAACAGTAGAGCGTGTCCAACCGGGTATCTCAGGCATCAGTGTGTGTGTTTGTACAGCATCATGTGCTGTGTGTGTTTGCTTCAGGTCTCCGATGTGGAGATGATTCTGGGCATCGTGCACACAGAGAACATTCAGGTCACAGCTGAAGCCCACGAAGTGTCTGTGGCCATCTCACCAGGTACAAACACTTCACTATTCATTTCCATTCATGTCATTCAGGCTAATAATTAGAATGATATACTCATGTTTCACTGGCAGAAGGCTGTCTGGACTTTGGAACCATCAAAGTCTTCGACGAGGCCAAAGTGACTGTGAGGGTGAAAAACCTGGGGAACCACGACGTCGCCTACAAGTGAGTTTAACTGCTGCTTTTTCACTTCACAGTGGAAGTAGTTTGAGTTGTTCCACCTGCGTTCTTCTCTTCCCACCAGGTTCAGGTTGCATTCAACTCTGGCAGACCTAGACTCCATGTTCACCGTGTCCCCCCAGAGCGGCACTCTGATGCCCTCAAAGAAGCCCACAGCGGTGCAAATCCTCTGCAAACCCGATAGAGAAGTCTTAATCAGGGAGCAGGCTGTCCTGACTTGCCAGGTCAGAACCATGGAACGCTCTTAATGATTTTTAACTCCATATTTGAATCATGTGTAGGGAGTTTTGAATCCATGTTTATGGTACAATAAACGTACTTCAAAAGACTTTCATGAGAAAGAAAGAGTTGACACTTTCCATTTCCTCTTCTGCAGTTGAGTGACCTCGACGGCAAGAACGGAGGCAAAGCCATAAAAATGCTCCCGATCCAGGTTTCAGTCAAGGCGGTCTTCTCCAGGTGAAGGCTGGATCCTTTCTGTGTTAGATCTAATAGACAGTGGAACATCAATCCCCGTATAGATCGTGTATCTTCACTGTTGCATGATCATCTTTCTTTTGTCCTCCAGGTACAAGATCACACCTGAGTGCGACCTCAACTTCGGCCCGCTGGCCTGCGGCTCCACGACGAGCCAGAGCTTCTCTATCGAGAACATCGGAGACTTTGAGACCAGCTTCATCATCAGCTTCGGGGACCCTTCGTCACCGCGGACACCCGGGTAGGAATGACACAAACACAACGCCCATTTTCCAAAAGCTCAGTTGGAATTTGTTTTCTTAAACTGCTTAAAATGACTCATCAAGTTTTAAAGTAATAGAAATGTAAGGTGATGCTGAAGCATGCCAAATCCCTGCAGCGGTTTTATTGCACTGACAGGAGGGATCGCTCTGTTTTTATAAGGATGATTTATGTGATGCGAAAGGAAAACAAATTAAAAAAACAAAAAACAATTCAGACTAAAATTGCCAATTTGAATCACTTCCGTAGATGTAATTCCACTTTAGTTGAGAGCCAGTTCAGGGCTGCGGGTGTTACGGTGCTGGCTTTAAAGTAAACAACTTGCATGTTATTGAAAGAAAGGGGTAATTAAAAAACGACGGCGGTCACCCGGTCCAATATCATTTTAAAGATAAGAAAACAACTCTCTCATTACATCCAGTATTATGATTTAAGAAATCTTGTGCAGTCATGAGGAATGTTTTTGATTGTAGCGCTAAGAACATTTATAACATGTTGAATTATTCTGATTAAAGCGAGGTTGTGTTTGGTCTCAGACTTCCAGAGAGATCCAGTGGAGCCAAAGTGAGGAGAGACTCCTTCCAGGTGAGAGTCCTCCTCATGTTTGTCTTCCTAAGAGTGTAAAAGGCCTTCCATTCCCTCAGACAGGTAGAAAAAGCATGACTGTGAGCTCCGGATTCAATGATGTTGTATTTATTGATCAAATAACAGATCTTTGACTGAAACAACCATCCACAGCAACATTGTAACATCTGTAAAGTGCTGGAACAAACCATTATAACTGTTTTTATACGTGCTTTTCCTGATGAAACAAGGCATAAATGTCTGCTGTGAAGAATCAACCAACCAATCAAATGTCCCGTTGGACTAAAAGTTTGTCTGAGAGCCCGGAAACAAACGCCCATTGTTTCCCGGTGGCCCATTGCTCTGAAAATACAAAGTATCCATGCAAAACCAACAAAAGCACATGGCTACTTATTATGCAGAATGATGCCATCAGACCTTCCCCTCTAAACTGCCTCTGATAGGCCAGTTAGGACACCTTCCATCATTAGGTCATGTGTCGGCAGGAGGAGTGGGATTGGTTAGGGTTCAGGAATATCGGGGTGAGCCAATCACAGGCAGAATAGGGCGGGTCATGCCCTTTTCTAGTCCTTGATATTCTTGTTTTTATTATTTATTTATTTATTTATTTTATTTTATTATTGGCTTGTTTTAATGTTTTTTATTTTCTTTTAATATTGTATGTAAAGCCTTTTGAATTGCCCTGTTGTTGAAAGGTGCTATACCAATACAATTGTCTTGCCTTGCCTTTACTGTAGTAGGACAATAATAATAATAATAAAAACACTATTTTATTATTCACAGCAGAAACATGCATGAAAAGACACGTTATAGATTCTGCTATCCCCCCTCCCAGTCCTCTCATCTCCACCTCCAGAGAGCCGTGTTCGCGGTGTCTCCCTGCACCGGCAGCCTGCCGCCCGGCTCCGTGCAGCAGGTGACGGTGAGGTGTGCGGCCGAGCAGCTGGGCGTCTGGAACCAGGGTCTGCTCATCGACATCAGTGACCGCGGCCCCTCCCACCGGCCGGACGGCGTCCCGTTTAGACTGCTGGCTGAAGTCTGCAAGCCAAGTGAGAGCTGTGTGACCTCGTTCTGTCCCATCCCATAAACCTGACCACATGTCTCACCTCCATGCACGTCTCCATTCAGAAAGACACTGCTGTACTTTCCAGTTCTGTGCCATATGAGAACATGTACGTTACATTACATCAAAGAAACAACTGGTGATCATGTCCTTTTCCCCAACACTGTATCCCACTCTTCTTTCATGATAGCCGTGGTCGGATTCATGATGGTTTCGGTTCGTCTGGCCTCAAAGTGATTAGAAGTTTGTAGTCAAAGGTCACTGTGACCTCACATTTCTGGATATACCTGAGATTTAAACTGCACAGAGACACATCCACGAGGCCGTCATCACGCTTTTCCTTTCTTTTCCCCTTCCCCAGGCATAGTGACAGACCCGGCCTCCATCTTTGAGGAGCACCACCTGTGCCAGAACAGCAGCCAGCTCTCCTCCGAGCAGTTTCGCGACGCCGAAGGCATTTACGTCCGGGACGAGAACAAGTTCATCTTCACCAAAGTCCTCATCGGGCGAACCGCCCGGGCCCGCTTCAAACTCACCAACGACAGCAAAGCTTCCTGTGTGCTGGGCTTGGCCATCAAACACACTAAGGTAAGGACACGGATAGCAGCCTCCAGGAGGACCACTGCATGTCAGACACACTCTACTTCCTTACAGATGGATGTTTTCCATCTGTCTGCATCAACACTGAGCCTTCCCGGCCAGTCGCACCAGTTCGCCGTGGTCACCTTCACACCCCAGACCATGCAGCTGTACAACGCTGTGTTGGAGGTCACGATGGAGGTTCCCAGCAGGTAGGACATCATGACTGTGTTCTCACTTTAGAGGAGCATGACCTCTTACTCTGCCTCGCTTACCTCGCTGACGCCCACATCCCACAGGGAGGTGCTGGCGTTGGGCCTCGTGGGCGAGGGCAGCCTGCCCAGCGTGTGTGTGGTGCGTCCGGCTCTGAGGAACAGCAGAGGAAGCCCAATGCTGCAGTTCAGCCGAGTACCGGTAGGGGGCAGACACACCCGGCCCCTGGTGCTGCTCAACGATGGAAATGTTCCAGCTCAGGTGGGAGGAGACATGTTCCTTTGTCCTTTTACTTTATTACAGATTGTATGTAAGATATAAGAGGTTTAACACATAATATACACTGTTTATATAATTAATATCAACGTTACTGTTTTTGGGTCCTGATATTTGAAATGATATATATTTTGATGCTTTGGCAACATTGTTACCGGAACGTTCATCCCTATAGAGCCCCATTTAATGGAATTGAAACACTGTGATTGGTCCGTGTTGTGTGTTGTAGGTCCAGATTGACTTGCTGGATGAACTCGGAGTGTTCACCCTCAAAGCTGCTCCTGGAAACAGCTCCATCCTCTCCACACACACTGAGGGCACCAGTGACTCAGGTAACACCTTCACCTGCTTCATCTGCACAATGGAAGTGATGAAGGGAGACACACAAATCAGCAACACTGACTCCACTAATGGGTTTATGTACTTTCCCAGAGCCTCACCCGGTGCACAGAGCCACGCTGAGCCTGAACGTTAACGAGCAGGCCGAGTTCCAGGTCGGCTTCCTCCCCGACAAGCCGCTGAGCATCCGGCCGAGATGTCGCTGCAGCTGGAGGACAACCGGTGTGGCAACACCATTATACACGTGAGCGGAGACGCTGTCCAGGAAGTTGTCTCTCTGGACAACCTGCAGGAAGTAGATCAGGATGATGAAGGAGGTAAGAGAAGGAATGAGAGCGCAGCAGTGAGTGATAGGAATAGAAAGGTGGTGTGGAGGAGCAGGGATGACCTGATTCTCCCTGACAGGTAATTATGAGCTGCTGGATTTTGGTGCCTGCCACGTGGGTCGTCCCCATCCAGAGAGCTTCACCATGACCAACCACAGCAGCAGCCAGGCCGTGAGGTTCGAGTGGCCCGCCGGACTCGGATCCCACGTCGTCTTTTCACCACAGGTAAAGCATCGCAGGAAGGTTGTTTGGCTGCGTGTGATCAGGAGTAACCTGCCTTCTCTTCCAGGTGGGACACCTCCACGCCGGCTGCTCTAAGGAAGTGACCGCCACGTTTTGCTCCGATGAGCCGGTGACTCTGACCAGCCAGCCAATGAGATGCAAGGTGAGTCAGGTGGAGTTCCAGCAGCCTGTAGACCAGGTGGCTGACTGGGACGACCGGCTGAGGACGGGGCAGTGGCTGAATCCTTCCAAGCAGGCAGCAGGAGCAGCACCTGGGGAGGACGAGGTAAACACTTTGACTGCTGAGACGTTGAAGTGTGACACACACTCACAGTCAGGGTGGACTCAACCTGTTTGCATGCAGGAGATGGAAGGGGATGCTGAGCCCTGCTGCTCGGTGGTCCAGGACTCCCAGCGGGAGCTGGAACTGCGTGTCAGGGCAGTTTGTGACTACGTGAAGTTCGGCTGCGATACCGACCCCATCCAATTCAAGGACACCATGCTTTACCAAACTAGGCTCCACCAGTAAGGCAGGCTCCAGTTATATGAGGCAAAAAACACTCAATCATAGGAGATAATAAAAGCATGAATTACTGTATGGTGTGTGTGTGTGTGTGTGTGTGTGTGTGTGTGTGTCCAGACTGCAGATAGTGAATCATGGCACAGTCCAGCTGCAGTACTCCTGGCGAGTCCTCATGGATCCAGGGAGCAGCGATGTAAACCCTGACCAAGCAGGTAACGATCTCAGAACCCGTCGGCCGTCGGTCTGAGGAGGACTGAGAAGTCTCTGGGGGGGCGAGGGTCTATGTTTCTGGGGTTCTGGCGTAGCCAACACATACCCAGGGGCCAAAGATGCTACATGTAACTGCAGAATCGGCTTATAGAGATTATTTATCATGACTTTTGACTTTGACATCACAGATGGAACCCCGACCTCTGGACGAGGCAGCGGGTCACCGTTAACCGGAGCCCGTCCTGCCGGCGTGATGTCACAACTGATGAAGAATCCTGAGCCCGTCAGCGTTGAGCCCAGTGGAGGCGCCGTAGCACCCGGGGCCGCTCAGAATTTCAACATTCGCTTCTCACCTCAGGAAGTGGGCCGGTTTCAGGGCAGGCTGGTCTGCAGGTACAGTATGTTCAACCTCAGTACTGCAGAGTTAAACGGGATGATTGGAGCCCGGCCTCACGGTCCAGATGAAAACCTCGGGTCTACTTTTCTTCCAGTATCCCCAACCTGCAGGACGGGGACCCGGCTCCCTGTGTGTCGGTGTGTGGAGGCAGCCTGTTGCCCCAATGCCACTTTGACCTCGAGGACTCGGACTATATCACCAGGAGCCGCTGTAACACTGAATCCAGGGCCCCGCTGGACCCCAACACCAGGGTCATAGAGTTCAACTGTGTTGGGTTCTCTGTGCCTTCAAAAAGGTAACCGAGAGCAGGGTTGAACGGTGCTGGAAATCCTTGAAAACATTTGAATGTTAATGTGGTATTTTCAAGGTTTTAAAGGTGCTTGGATGCAGACTAAAGGTCTTGAAATGTGTGTTGTATGTGATGACATCTATGATAGAACAGAGAAAAGAAGATCTCCATATCTGAGGGACTGAAAACAGCATTTCCTGACATTTCTTTATGAAAAATGACTTTTGATGATGAACAGATGATGAAAATAGTTGGTGATTATATTTCTGTGGATCTGTTAGTGGAATTAGTTTTCCTTTCATTTGTGGTCCTTCTGTAAAAAGCTGTCTCCAAACATCATGTTGGTTGTTTAGAGGACAAGAACATCTCATTTAATGTGATGAACAAGTGACAGAATAAGTAGACTGAATACTGACCATTGGATTGGTACAAAGATGGAGTTTACCACAGCTGGAAGGGGCTGGAGAAGCATGGAAATGCACCTGGAAATGATCCTTGAAGTGCTTGAATTTGACTGTGGAGAAGGTGGTGAAGACTCTGTATGTCTTGTTTAACGTCCCAGGTGTTTTAATGTGGTGAACCCGACCGGTAAAACCTTCTCATTCAAGTGGAGGTGTGACGACGCCGCGCGGCAGCCCGTTCTGCTGTCTCACCCCACGTGGAAGCATCCCGCCTGGACAGAAGGTGGAAGTAAGGATGAAAACCTCCCACTTCAATTACCTTCAATTACCAGCTAACATCCCACTCTTTGTTTCATTGCATATCGGATATTAAATCCTCATCATTATGTCAGTGTCCCCCTCCCCCCATGTCCCACAACACCACTTTAATTATATCTCTTCTTCTTTCTGCCTCAAACCATCTGATCTGATTTGTTCATCCCTCCTCTTTATTTCTCTCACCTTAATTATGATTATTGTTTTGTTGTGTTACCTTATTTTGGTTATTGTTTTCATTTCCTACATGTGTTGATGCCGTTGGCAGTGATCTCCCGGCCCGTGTGTGTGTCCGTAGGTGTGTTTTGAATATGTGCCCAAGCGGCCGGAGGTGGTGGAGTCCTTGTGGAGCTTCACGGTTGAGACTCCGTCACTGTCGCTCCCCTTCCTGTGTGTGGGCGCCGCTAAAGACCCGGCCGTCTATCTGGACCGGCCTCACCTGGACTTGGGCGAAGTGCTTGTTGGTATGTTATACAGCAGGTTGTGTGATGCAGTGTGTGGATTAGATAGTATTGAAACTGTGTGTGTGGGGCTGCACAGGTCGCAAAGTGGTCCGGACCGTGGATGTGGTGAACGGGGAGGAGGAGCTCTTCTGCTTCTCCGTCATGCAGTCGTCTCTGCTCTGTGATGACCAGCAGTCCGGCCTCACTGTGCAGCCCATGACCGCACGGTGGCCCCCAGAGACAGGTGAGCCGCACCGTAACATACTCCCAACATACACTTCCCTCTCATGACTCATGCAGGAAAGCACTACGTGTCCATCGGTGGTGACCTCTTTGGTGCAGGACGTCTCTGTCGGTGAGCTTCACGCCTTGCCGGGACGGCTGCGTGAGCTTCAGATTGGTCCTGAGGGTGAAGAGGAAGGCGGAGCCGCTGGCGCTCACTGTCAAGGCCGATTGTTTCAGCATGACCGCTTCTGTTCAAGTCACGAGTCCAGACGGAGTCCTCCGAGAGATCAACCCCGACCGCAGAGACACTCTGGACTTCGGAAAGGTCGGCACACTTTCACATCCCGGACACGCAAACAGTCAGAATCACAATCACACGCCCTAATGTGCATCTGCAGGTGGAGGTTTTAGAGCAGTCCAGCTTTCATTTCCTGGTGTCCAATCTGGCGAGATTCACGTCGGAGGTGAACTTTGACCTCACGGGTCCTAGTGAGCTGCTGCAACACTTGAAGGCAAAGCCAGGAGTCGGTAGCGTTGAGGTTGGGAAGCAGCTGAGATCTTCTCTCTTGTTTCATCCACTGAGGGTGTTCGACCTCCGGGACGTCAGACTGAGTATCAAGGTGAGACGCTGACGGGTTTATCACAGCAGGCTGCTTCGGCCTCCTGAACCGGCAAGAAAAGAAAGGTTATATCGTCAAAAATCATCTTTAAACATCGATAAAGACTTCTTATTTTCTGTTAAGTAGGTTGAAACTTAATAAACCAAATCTACTTGTATTTTCTCATCTTCATCATTCTTACAAATACTGAAAGATTGCTGCCAAATTATGACATCATAAAATAATGTATTTAACTCGACCTTTACTTGTTGTTCATGGCAACAACTACACATTTTGATGACACCTGAACACAATCAAATTGTTTTATATATATATCATTATTTTTTATTTTATTTTATTTTTTATTTATTTTTCTATTTTTTAAATGTTTAAAATTTAAAATAATTATTTTTCTAGTTTATTTTATTTATTTTTTGTATTTATTTATTTTAATTTTTATATTTTAAACTTTATTTTATTATTGGCTTGTTTAATGGGTTTGTTGAAATACAAATAAAATTGTTATATTATATTATTATATTCCTTCCTGATTGGTTCTTCCTGGCTCCGCCCCTGTCTCTCTCTGCTTCCACCTGGGCAGGTAAAGCACGGGCCGACGTTTAGATTTGCCATCGAGGGCAGAGTTGTAGCGGCGAGCCTGGAATTCTCCTTCAGCAAGCACAACTTTGGGAAGTGCTTCCTGTACAGTCCAGGTGGGACGCCGGCCTCCCAGACTCTGCGGATCAGCAACACGGGCAAATCAGACATCAGGTAGTCGCGTGCGTCCGTCTGATGTCGGCCATGTGTCGGGTAAAGGTGTGTACCTTTACATACAGGTGTGTCCTCCTCTCCTCAGCGTCCAGAGCCAGTTCAGAAACACCTCGTACCTGGAAATGGACTTCCAGCCGGACGTGTTGCCCCCTGGCGCCATGATGGAGGCGGCGGTCCACTTCCGTCCTCGCGAGGCGTGCCGTTACCACGAACGACTCACCTTCATGTGGAACAGCGATGTCATGCATCACGTGGACATCCTGGGGCAAGGCATCGAGCTGAAGGTGAGGAGGAAGACCTGGATCTGTGATGTCGGCTCTGACTGGAAACATCTCAAACCACAGCAGCGTGTGTGTGTGTGTGTGTGTGTGTGTGTGTCCAGCTGGAGGTGGAGAACCCCAAACATCGGAACCTGAAACTTGGATCTCTGATTTTGGGTCAGAAAGTGAAAAAACACGTGGTCGTGTTCAATCGCAGCCCTTTAGACGTTTCCTTTAGTCTGTTGCTTCACAGGAAGTCATCACTGGACGAAAAGGTAGGAGCCACACACACACACACACACACACACACACACACCGATAAAGACACTTGCAATACCTTAATACTTACTCCTCCTCCTCCTCCTCCAGGAGCTGTCCGTCAGACCAGCAGGTCAAATCCACCTGAAGGCCGGCGGCGGCTCATGTAGTGTTGAGATCCAGTTCTCACCGGATCACCACGTCCCCCTCTTCACCGCCGAGCTGCAGGCGGTCTTAGCCGGCCTGCTACACCCCCTGTTGACCGTCCAGGGCTGCTGCCAGGTGAGGCTGTCAGGTAAAGTTGTTCAGAAACAGGTTTCAACTCTAATACTGTCATTCAAACAGCAGCTCTGATTTGAATCATCAGGATGTGGAGGTCCAGCTGGACCGGGACCACCTGGCCTTCGGAGGCGTCGTCCAGGGCTGCCAGGTCAGGAAGAGGATTGTGATGATGAACAGTGGGGAGATTAGTGCCAGGTAAGGTTGGATATGAAACACTATATGATGCAGTGTTTAAACCTTGCAGCAGCAGACTCACACTCTAAACTCAGACTTTGCAGAGTAAAGCCTTTTTTAGTGGAGTCTCCAGATCGTTTAATTAAACAAAGATTTAGAAGAGTGACTTCATCCGCTGGCTTTAACTTTGATGCAACGAGAGCATCGATTTCCTCGCAGTCTGTGTCGTGTTGGATTTATGCGTTTCCTGTCTCGTGTCCAGGTTCCAGTGGGAAACGCAGCGTTTCCCTCCGGAGCTGTCCATCACACCAGCTAGCGGCCATGTCCGTCCAGGCACGGAGGTTCCTCTGGAGGTGACCTTTGCCCCGGTGGAGCTGAGTAGTGACAGGAGATATGAGGACCTGCGTTGCTGCGTGGAGGGCTCCTCCTCCCCCGTGAGCCTCGTGGTAACGGGCTCCTGCATCGTAGCGCCAACGAGCAGTGAGGTCCGACTCCTCCCCTTCCATACACAAGGTTGAGTATCGATCATTTCTCCTACCTTTTGCATAATCCCTGCCTCCGTTCTGCCCGCTGGCCTCCAGGTGGTGAGCTTTGCTTGCCCAGTTCGAGGCTCTCACACCCAGACTCTCCCCGTGTCCAACCCCACGAACCGGCGCTGCAGCATCAGACCCGTCGTAGAGGGCGTTCAGTGGAGCGCCGCGCCCTCCGTGACGCTGGAACCCCTCCAAAATAAGACGCTGGACATCACCTACCGACCTCTGTCCATGACTGCTGAGGGGAGGAAACACCAGGTAGAGGAGCACGGACATGCATTCTGTATAGGATACGAAAGACAGCAAGCAATGGAGTGTTAACGTCTCTTATTTCCTCAGGGATCGGTCTTCTTCTCCTTCCCCGATGGCTCAGGCGTGCGCTTCTCCTTGCAAGGAACCGCTGCCCCTCCCAAGGCCGAGGCCACCATCACGCAGAGACTTCCTGCCAAGACTCACCACACACAGCTGCTCCCTGTACACAACTGGCTGCTCAAGAAACAACGGTAAACACACACACACACACACACACACCTTTCATCCACCAGCATCCAAACCATGTACTCATTATTGTTGTATTGTCATCGGGGGGAAAGTTATGAACATTGACGTCACTGTTTTTATGGCAGGCTTGTTAGCAAACAGCTGCTTATTTTCACGACCAGCCATTCCAGAACTTTATCACTGATTTCTGGCAGATGAGTGTAAATTCAGTAAAACTACTCATAAACTATGATAAACTTTTATAGCTGCTGTAATTCCAGAGTTTGAACAATTTCATATTTTGCTCAGAATCCTCAGAAACAGAGTTTGCTGCTTGTAACGTGTGTTAAATACTGTTTCTGCTCAGCTTCCGGGTGCTGATGGAGCTCGTGACATCCGAGGGGTCCGACCCCACCGTGACCTTCCAGGGTCTGCAATACATCGACGTGTCCAGCTCTGGACCACCGAGACTACAAGATGTCCTTCTTTGCACTGCGAGCGGGGCAGTACAACATCAAGGTTTGACCCCACGTCTCCCCACCACGTCTGAATCTTTACTCCCGAGCGTTCGCCCTGACGTCAGCGTCTAACCTCCTCAGGTGACGTTTCGTAACGACGCGTCCGGCGACTACTTGTTCTACAACGTTTTCTTCGAGGCCACGCCCTCAGGAGTCCTCTCCACCATCGAGCTGGAGAGCGCCGTGCGCCGGAAGGCCTCGGCCGCGGTGCTCGTGGAGAACCCGCTGACCACGGACGCCTGCCTCCTCGCTGAGTGTCAAAGCCCCGACGTCAGAGCACCGACTTCCTACACGGTGCCGGGGCGGTCCAAGGTGGAGGATCTATTTCTTTTTAAGCACTGAGAAAACAGCTCACGAACTTCAACTAACACCGTGTGTGTGTGTGTGTGTGTGTGTGTGTGTGTCAGGGCTCTCTGACCTTCGAGTACCTGCCCCTGCATCCAGGTGAGTCCACGGCCCGGCTGACTCTGTACAACAAGGATCTGGACTACTTCCACTACGATCTGCTGCTCAGAGCTCTGCCCGCTCCGCCGGAGGAAACCGTCCACTTCAGCACTCCTCTGGGCAGCAGCCAGTCACTTCCTGTCAGGTTTATTAACCACGCACGCTCCAAAACAGAGTACTCATGCAAGGTAAGGAGACATCACACGCCTCCTCTGGACTCAAATGTGGCTCTTTCATAAGGAGCACTGTGAGAGCAGCTGTATACGGTGTTGTCTTGTTCTGGATTCTGAGGAAATAGAGTTTGAACTTGGATTTATTTACTACAACATAAAAGGAAATGTTCACCTTTATACACCAGAGAGCCAAAACTCTGACATTTACTCTGTCTATCAATTTGGATAGAAAGTGGAATGAAAAATCCTCTCTTATCTCTCCCTCCTGCAGACCGATTGCCCCGACTTCACGGCAGACAAGGCCCGACCCCAGGCGGGGTCAGAGGTCAGCGTGGACGTTTGCTTCGAGCCTCATCAGCTGGGGGAAGCGAGAGGTCAGCTCAGCCTGTCCTCTGCAATCGGCGGCAGATACATCTTCCCCTTGCGTGGGCTCTGCCTCCCCCCGAAAGCCCAGGGTCCGCTGAGCGTCCGGGCCGGCTGCAGCGTCTCCGTCCCCTTCAAGAACGTCTTCCTGCAGACCACCACCTTCTCCTTTCAGGTAAACATGGAAGTATGGTGTCACTGACGAGGAGCAATTCATTTGCATTCCAATTCGACCACTGTGCAAAAAAAAGAGAAGCCAAATTATTTGTTGAAATCCAAGCACTTTATTTCCTGGCTGGCCGTCGTGGCTGCGCTGCCAGCCAGCAGCTTTAAATTGAGCCTGGAACAATTACAGTAAAGAGTGGTGCAGTCCGGCTTCTACAACACACACGCTGCATGTCCTGAACTTTAACCCCCAAGCCGTCCGCTGTTCTGCTCCCAGGTGGACAACCCTTGTTTTACTGTGAAGGAGGCGGCCTCCATTCCCTCCAAAAAGACCGTCAACATCCTGGTGTCTCTGGCGGCGCCGGCAGGAGGCTCTGCAGGGCCGTGGTTCGGCAAGCTGACCGTCAGCAGCCGGCGCTCTGAGGCCCAAAACCACCCACCGTGTTGCTGGGTCTATTACCTGAAGGGCTTCCCTTCTTAGAGATATGTACACACATGAAAACACACACAAAAATATGCCAAAATGCCCAGCAAATGATTCGTACTTCAATGTGTAACTTGTTGTTTTTAACTGAATGTGTTAAATTGTTAAACTGAATAAAACCTGCAAAGAAAACCTGTCATTACACTCGTGTCCACATGGGGGCAATCATGTCAAATAGTTCTTCATAATTGAGTTTTTATTTCATTTTTCTGGCCTTTTGCTCATCCTCCTAAATAAACCTACATGTTAAAGTGTCGACCCTCCACTCAGAGTTAATCTGTCCACTCGGTGAGCTGTTAGACACACACTTTGGAGGAGTGGAGCAGCTCCTCAGCTGAAAGGGCACAGCTCATTATCAAAGGCTAGGTGTGTCTCTCACACACACACACACACACACTCTAAACCACTAACGAGGAGCCGGACTGACAGTTCCAGAGACACTCCTCTGGACTCAGAGGAACTCCTCTGGGAGGGAGGGAGCCACACCTCCTGCTGTGTGTGTTTAAAGGGAGGGAGGTGAAGGAGACCCCCTCTTCTGGGTGTGACCGCTTGTTTTTACTCCCCTCAGCTCCTCTCAGAGCCAACAGGAGGAGGGGATGTTGCTGTAGTCCAGTCTTCTCTGGCTTTATTCCATCATACATGGATGTTACTATATTTTACATTATAGAAGGTCAAACACTTTATTCACTGATAATCTAAACTAATTGATACATTATGAGCTGCATTAAATAGCAGTAAGTGAAACAAAGTCCCTCTGAATGACGTGAAATGATAAAGTGCATGCTGGTTATGGGGAGCTGTGGGGTGTGCAGGATGGGTGGGTGTGTTTTGGGGTGGGTGCTGTGATGTAACAAGGGGAGCTGCTGTGGGTGGGGGCGTCTCTCTCTCTCTCTCTCTCTCTCTCTCTCTCTCTCTCTCTCTCTCTCTCTCTCTCTCTCTCTCTCCCCCATAGAGCGCAGCATGAGCGCTCCGCGGCAAAAGGATGTGTGAGCAGGCAGCGCGCTACTGTCGGGACGGAGTCCACAAACTGCTGAACAAAGAACAAGCCAAACTCCGAGCGCAGGAAAGCCGCGAAGAGCCGAAACCCGTAGCCGGTCAGGAGGACAGCGAGTCCGCGACGGCAGCGCAGTCCGGAAACAGCGGCGCCCAGCCCGGTGGAATCGACGGGCTCGTCCGCTGGATCGTCACCAAAATGAGCGACAACAAGAACATCTCCAGCCGGGAGTTCGCTTCCAGCAAGGAGGATGTGGCCGTGGCGCAGGAGCAGTTCTTCGCCCCGGAGCCGCGGAGAGGCATCTCCGTCATCCTGGATGTGAGTATGGAGAACCGGGAGGGGAGCCGGGTCAGTCCGGCAGGTCGGATGGGTGGGGAGGGGAGGAGACGTCCAGCCAGCAGCGCGCACGGACCGGTGCAGTGCGCATTTACGCACGGAACCGATCCAGCAATGTGGCGTTGTGGGTTTATGTATTGAGGGGGGTGTTGATGATTTCCTGTCGTAGAAAGTCCGAAGCAGCTCCACTCGGTCCGCCTTTATGACGCTGAATGCACTTTTATCACTTTAAATATTAATGGAAATGTCCCACTATGATATTTTATTATCGATCTCGATGTTACAGCCTGAACTGATGTATAGACTCAGGCATAGACCTGCATGTAGACCTGCATAGACATGCAGGGTAGACCTGCGTGTAGACCTGCGTGTAGACCTGCATAGACATGCATAGACCTGCATAGTAGACCTGCATAGACCTGCATAGTAGAGCTGCATAGACCTGCAGAGTAGACCTGCATAGACCTGCATAGTAGAGCTGCATAGACCTGCATGTAGACCTGCATGTAGACCTGCATGTAGACCTGCATAGACCTACATATAGACCAACATATAGACCTGCATGTAGACCTGAATGTAGACCTGGATGTAGACCTAGTAGACCTGCATATAGACATTGTAGACCTACATATAGACCTGCATGCAGACCTACATAGACATGCATAGACCTGCATATTAGACCTGCATAGTAGTCCTGCATGTAGACCTGCATAGACATGCATAGTAGACCTGCATAGACATGCATAGACATGCATAGTAGACCTGCATAGACATGCATAGACCTGCATATTAGACCTGCATATTAGACCTGCATAGTAGACCTGCATAGACATGCATAAACCTGCATATTAGACCTGCATAGTAGACCTGCATAGACGTGCATGTAGACCTGCATAGTAGACCTGCATAGACCTGCATAGACCTGCATGTAGACCTGCATGTCGACCTTGTAGACCTGCATGTAGACCTGCATGTAGATCTAGTAGACCTGCATGTAGACCTGCATATAGACTTGCATAGACCTGCATGTAGTCCTGCATAGACCTGCATGTAGACCTACATATAGACCTGCATGTAGACCTACATATAGACCTACATATAGACCTGAATATAGACCTGCATGTAGACCTGCATGTAGACCTACATATAGACCTGCATGTAGACCTACATATAGACCTACATATAGACCTGAATATAGACCTGCATGTAGACCTGCATGTAGACCTACATATAGACCTGCATGTAGACCTGCATAGGCCTACATGTAGAACTGCATATAGACCTGCATGTAGACCTGCATGTAGACCTGCATAGACCTGCATGTAGACCTACATATAGACCCGCATGTAGACCTACATATAGACCTACATATGGACCTGAATATAGACCTGCATGTAGACCTACATATAGACCTACATATAGACCTGCATGTAGACCTGAATAGGCCTACATGTAGACCTGAATATAGACCTGCATGTAGACCTGCATAGGCCTACATGTAGACCTACATATAGACCTACATATAGACCTGCATGTAGACCTGCATAGGCCTACATGTAGACCTACATGTAGACCTGCATGTAGACCTGCATAGGCCTGCATGTAGACCTGGATGTAGACCTAGTAGACCTGCATGTAGACCTTGTAGACCTGCATGCAGACCTGCATGTAGACCTACATATAGACCTGCATGTAGACCTACATATAGACCTACATATAGACCTGAATATAGACCTGCATGTAGACCTGCATGTAGACCTACATATAGACCTGCATGTAGACCTGCATAGGCCTACATGTAGAACTGCATATAGACCTGCATGTAGACCTGCATGTAGACCTGCATAGACCTGCATGTAGACCTACATATAGACCCGCATGTAGACCTACATATAGACCTACATATGGACCTGAATATAGACCTGCATGTAGACCTACATATAGACCTACATATAGACCTGCATGTAGACCTGAATAGGCCTACATGTAGACCTGAATATAGACCTGCATGTAGACCTGCATAGGCCTACATGTAGACCTACATATAGACCTACATATAGACCTGCATGTAGACCTGCATAGGCCTACATGTAGACCTACATGTAGACCTGCATGTAGACCTGCATAGGCCTGCATGTAGACCTGGATGTAGACCTAGTAGACCTGCATGTAGACCTTGTAGACCTGCATGCAGACCTGCATGTAGACCTGCATGTAGAACTGCATGTAGATCTGCATGCAGACCTGCATAGACCTGCATGTAGATCTGCATGTAGACCTGCATGCAGACCTGCATGTAGACCTACAATAGACCTGCATGTAGGCTACCATGTAGACCTGCATGTAGACCTACAATAGACCTGCATGTAGGCTTGCATGTAGACCTGCATGTACCTGCATAGACCTGCATGTAGACTTGCATGCAGACCTGCATGTAGACCTGCATGTAGACCTTGTAGACCTACATGTAGACCTGCATATAGACCTACATAGACCTGCATGTAGACCTTGTAGACCTACATGTAGACCTGCATGTAGACCTGCATGTAGTCCTGCTCGTTCCTGATCAGAAGTGGTCCTCCAACGCCACGTGGATGTGGGTCACCTCATCAATAAGCCCGATGGCTCCTCATGGCCGCCCCATTAAAGCGTTCTCCCCCGAGACCAGCTGATGATGCTCTTAATGAAAACAAAAGAGGAAAGTGGATCAGTTTCTGCAGACCCAGACCACGACCCACATAGACTTGGGGGACTCATTATGAAGGAGGCCAGCGGGTCCTCCGCATGGATCGTGTCCTCATTCTGATACTCAGCTCGGAGTCAGGACCCCCGAACATGTGGTTCAGGTCTTTGGCCTGTTTCTTCATGTGATCCGGGTTCATGTGGTCTCACCCCCCCCCCCCCCCCCCCCCCCCCCCCGTGACAGGTGCACAACTCGCACTGATTGGTCGATACACAGTTCTCTCTCTCCAGCTCACTTTCTGCACCGACTCCACCTTTTAATGTTTTTTGTTGTTTTTTCCAATATAATTGATCCCAGTGATGTTGTGTTTGTGTGTGTGTGTGTGTGTGTGTGTGTGTGCGTGTGTGCGTGTGTGTGTGTGCATTACATTACATTACATTTAGGTCATTTAGCAGACGCTTTTGTCCAAAGCGACTTACAATAAGTACATTTGTCAAAAGAAGGAAACAAAGAAACCACGACGTATCATTGCCGATAAAGTAAGAGCTAAAAATAGAACAAGTGTTAGGTCCTCATCTGAGTAACAGTAGTACTTCAAGAGCAACAGTGCTAAGATCAGAGTGCTATAGGTAAGGTGTTTTTTTTTTTTTTTTTTTGGGGGGGGGGGTGTCGAGGGAGGGTGCTAGTGGGTCATGCTATGTAGAGTCAAGGTGAAGTCTGAACAGGTGAGTCTTGAGCCTTTTTCGGAAGATTGCAAATGACTCTGCTGTCCTGACATTGGTCGGGAGTTCGTTCCACCACTGAGGCGCCAGAACAGAGAAGAGTCTGGACTTTGCTGAGCGACATTTGCTTGATTTCAGCGATGGTGGTACCAGCCGGCCAGCTGAAGTAGAAGAGCGAAGTGCTCGCTTCGGGGCATGAGGTTTGACCAGTGTTTGAAGGTAGAAGGGTGCCGTTCCATTGATGGCCCTGAAGGCCAGTGTCATCGTCTTGAATTGGATGCGTGCTGCAACAGGGAGCCAGTGGAGGTCACGGAGGAGGGGGGTCACGTGGGAGAATTTGGGTAGATTGAAGATAAGGCGTGCTGCAGCATTCTGGATACGCTGTAATGGTTTAATCGCAGAGGCCGGGAGTCCGTGTGTGTGTGCGTGTGTGTGTGTGTGTGTGTGCGTGTGCGTGCGTGTGTGCGTGTGTGCGTGTGTGTGTGTGTGTGTGCGTGTGCGTGTGTGTGTGTGCGTGTGTGTGTGCGTGTGTGCGCGTGTGCGTGTGTGTGCGTGTGCGTGTGTGCGTGTGCGTGTGCGTGTGTGCGTGTGTGCACGTGTGCGTGTGAGCGTGTGTGCGTGTGTGCGCGTGTGTGCGTGTGTGCACGTGTGCGTGCGTGTGTGCGTGTGTGTGTGCGTGTGTGCACGTGTGCGTGTGTGCGTGTGTGCACGTGTGCGTCTGCGTGTGTGTGTGTGTGTTTGCTGTTCTCCTTCATCTTGATGTACTTTTCTTTCTGTTCTTTCATCTCCTCCTTGTCCTTCTTCTCTTCCTCCTCTTCTTCTTCATCATCCATTCTTAATAAGGTTCAGCATCTCTACCTCTCTCTCTCTCTCTCTCTCTCTCTCTCTCTCCACACCTCCACATTTCCCTCATTTCTGATGCTGGTCAGCTGTTGTCTTCGGGGCGGAGAGCACCCTTGGGTGCAGCCAGAGAGCAGAACAATGCAGAGCAGCTTGTGACTCTGAACGCACCGACTCTCTCTCTCTCGCTCTCTCTCTCTCTCCCGTAGGTGTACAGGAGAGAGAGAGAGAGAGAGAGTAGTGTGTGTACTTTTGTACTTCTGCAGTATTTAATAACTCGTCTGTCGTCTGAACCGCAGTCACCAGAAACAGGCAGCGAGTAATTATGCAGATTGATTTTCTCCTGATCGATCAATCGATTCAGTTCATTGGTTTCAGCCTCAGTGGAGGGTTAAAGGTCAGAGTTTAAACACCCCCTCTACCTCTCTCTACCTCTCTCTACCTCTCTCTCCTCCCTCTCTCTACCTCTCTCTCCCCCCTCTCTCTACCTCTCCCCCCCATACCTCTCTCTCCTCCCTCTCTCTCCCCCCCTCTACCTCTCTCTCCCCCCTCTCTCTACCTCTCTCTCCTACCTCTCTCTACCTCTCTCCTACCTCTCTCCCTCTCTCTACCTCTCTCTACCTCTCTCTACCTCACCTCCCTCCCTCTCTCTCTACCTCTCTCTCTACCTCTCTCTACCTCTCTCTACCTCTCTCTCTACCCCCCCTCTCTCTCTTGATTTAACAGCTGATAACTAACTTGTCAAGCATAACGACATGTTTCTCTCCTACATGTGGATGTGATAATTCTTCTAGCTGGACTCTGGTCCTGTCTGTCTGTCTGTGTGTCTGTCTGACTGTCTGTCTGTCTGTCTGTCTGTCTGTCTGTCTGTGTCTGTCTGTCTGTCTGACGCTGACTCCTTGTTTAAGAGAAGTGTGTTTTCCTCGGCTGGAAGCAGAAAAACGTGCGTTTAAAAAGTCTTCTCTGCTTCCCCCGTTTGTTCAGGCATCGATCATAGATTGAGAGAATCAAACAGAGTGTAATCCATCATCCGTCTCCCTCTCACTGTCTGTCCGTCGGTTTAATCTTCTGCTTCCTCACTTTCTCTGGCTGAGACGCACTTTGTTGGTGCACCAACCGACGGGTTACCATGACGACGTGCTCTTCTCCTATACGGTCTGCTGGTCGTCTGATCTGAACATGATGATGTAACTAACACCGTCTCTCTTGTCTGTTCGCAGATATTCAGAAGAGCCGACAAAGACGGTGAGTGAACTCATCAACTCCCTTCATTATATGTTCCTACATTTAAAAAACAATGAATGAACACGTCATTGTTCAATTAATAAAAAAGCATGGAATAGTAGAGCATCACTGGATCCCCTCCCCTTCACTTCTCCTTTGTCTTTTCATGCTTTTATTGTACGCGACTAAAATAGTCTGTTTGAACATAAGAAAGGAAAGAGAGGCTGAGCTTTGGAAAAGGTTCATATGAAACCTGAATATTTCATCTGTTTTCACACCAAACAAACTTTTTCAAACATGAATGATGACGTGAGGTTTGTTGTTTCCGGAGCCTCCTGTAGCGTTTCTGCCGAGCCATGAGTGATCTCTCTCTCTCTCTCTCTCTCTCTCTCTCTCCTACCTTTACATCACTTCCTGCTCCATCCATCTCTCCTCCTCCCCCTCCTCTTCCTCTTTCATCCCGTCTCGGCCGTCGACTAAAAGGATTCTTAACTAATGAGGAAACTGCATAAAACAATAATAAAGCAGGCAGGTGTGTGTGTGTGTGTGTGTGTGTGTGTGTGTGTGTGTGTGTCGTTGCTGCCTGTTCTTCATTTTGTAGTGTGTATATAAGACGTGGCCGTAGTCATGGTAACGTCACCGTTTCTCTGATAAAGTCCCGTATAGTTGCATCCCTCTATTGATGCTGTTTTTTTTATATATATATATATATATATATATATATATATATATATATATATATATATGGATAAATTTCCATTCAAAGCTGTTGTTCCGAGTGTAAAGTACGGTCTACGGTGTAGAAGCGCTGACTTGTTCTTTCACCCTGCCTTTCCTCCCGTTACCTGAATAGACGATGAATGTGATTCTGCAGGTTATTAATCTTTTACTTGATGTTGCATAATGAAGGTTTTGACCCAGTTTTAAATGACACGGAGGTACGGAAAGTCTGCTTCTTTTTACACCATTCTGAATCTGCACTGTGCATTAACGCTCCGTTGTGCAACTTTGCGTTCCCACGTTGCCGGATGGCGGGCAACTTCATGACAACGTCGACGCTTCACACGGCCTTTAAAGAGGCAGGCGTGGACGAGCGAGGAGCATCGCAGTGGGGGAGAGAGAGTCAGAAGAAGAAACGGTGGTTATTGTGAAGAGACGGAGTTATTTGATGTATGGAGCTGGAAAGAAAGGAGCTGAAGGAGAGCTATTTTTATCCTCCCCCCCTCCCCCCTTCTCTCTCCTGGGAGAAGACGGGGGAACTGTTTTAATGAGAGGGAAGGGGGAGAGGGGAGAGGGGAGATGCTAACAGGCAGAGTTGTTAAAGTTAAAGGAGGTGCAGGAGAGAGAGATTGACAGAAGGAGAGGTGGGAGGTGGCAGCGTCTAAAAGGGAGAAGAGAGGAAGAGGAGCGAGGGAATAAGAGAGGGTGGCGTTTCTCTGACAACGGGTCAGTAATTGAGGTTTAATTGGCTGAGTTCTGTCTTTACATTCCCCCCCCCCCCCCCCCCAACAGCTGCTGAAACAGCAAGTGTGTGTGTGTGTGTGTGTGTGTGTGTGTGTGTTTCCGCGTCAACTTCAAATACAAGTTGCATGCATCAGTGAGAATTTTATATTTGTGTGTGTGTGTGTGTGTGTTACAGGGGCGGAACCAGATGTTTTAAATGCACAGGGCTCAGCCCTCGGGGGGGGGGGGGGCTGGAGGCTCCGTGAAGATCTCTTTCTCCGTTTTACAGCAGCTACTTTTAAAGCTTTATGAGATGATAGACTGCCTTAAAATCTGTGAATCTTTTTTTTTTTTTGGGGGGGGGGGGGGGGGGTAAGTTGTCGTGGTAACAAAAATAAATAAAAATGGCCGACACCCATTAACCGCTAACCGGATCATTTTTAAGCAAAAAAAGAAGTGATTTTATAACCCAGAGTATCTGAGAATTCGACAACATTTACAACGCAGCAATAGTTATTATTTCCGACACGGTTGGTGAAACGTCGTCGTGTCTATGTGGAAACAAGCTCCGCCTCCTGCACGGCGTTCACAGCGAAAATTATCTTAATTTGGTGTGACCTCACCTTCTGTTCCGATATCCAAAACGGAAGATGATATTCTCATATATCATCAGTATATCGCCCAGCCCTTCCAAAAGTGCCAATAATCTGGTCTACAGTACTCTGGATTAGGCCAACAGAAGAATATTTACTGGATTGTAGTAGATTTCTGAAGTAGTAGTAGTAGTAGTAGCAGTAGTAGTAGTATTTGTAGTAGTAGTAGTGGTAGCATCAACATGCTGGTGTGCTACTGTGCAGTAGAACTGTATCCCTGAGCCCGTTTGCTTGTGTACGTCCTCATTAGCGTGTTCGTATTCACGTCGTGTCGGGTTGAAAACCGCCGAGTTTCAGCTTCCGATCGTTCTCTGGGATGTTTGCATCATTTGACGGCAGCTAGTTTCCAAAAACAGCAGCGCTGTTAATACGGCGCCGTCTGAAAGCTCATCCCCACGTGTTACCAAATAATAACCCGGCTTATTATTTTAATTGCATTGCTTTCTGAAACTGCTGACTGAATGAAATGAAGCTGTATTAACATTTTAATTGCACTGCCAAATCCTTAGCCGCAAAATGCAATTAGACTTTTTACATTTTCCCCTTTTACCTACTTTGGACTGCCTGCACACACACGTTTTAAAGACCTGCATCCCGACCACAGAAGTATTTAATTGACAGATTTGTTTCAGTGCACTCTGCCAGTATTAGCCTTTTTCACAGCAGACATTTTAATAATAATAATAATAACCATGGCGACGGGGGTCTCGGTGAGCAGCCACCTCTGTTGTTGTTGTGTATAATGATGCAGGGATTTATTAATGTGAGGTCACTGGAGTCAGCTGCAACCGGTGTGTTGGCTGTCTGATGATACAGTGGGTCTCTTTATTTCTGGAAGACACGTTGACTCGCCACAGTAGGAAAAAGCACCCTGAAAATAATCAAATCAAAGTGCATGTCGGCTCACTTTCACACGAGTCGGGTTTCCGTCTGAACGGAGCACTCCTCCACTTCTGTGATGTGAATATTAAGAATATAAATAAGTCGAGTACATCGAGATACACTGTCGGTTTCCATTAAATCACTCCAGAAGCCAAGAAGATGAAATCAGGAGGCTCTCTGATGAAAGTGTATTCTAAGAAAATACCTAAAAGAAGACACTGACAGCCTTATTTGTATTTTTTGTATTTGTATTTTTTTCCCCTATTTCTTTTTATTCAGAAATTGCTTTAAAAAAAAAAACAGACCACTATAGTAAATACATTTCAATGCCGGTATCTGTGCATAAACATAACATAAACATGAATCCTTCAGCAGTTTATTACAAGTGTACTGAAATGTATGATTTCCACGGCCTTTCAGACCACATGGATTAGCCTTCTGGGCTAGCAGCCTTCAGCTAGTTGGTTTGTTTTTCTTTAACGAGGATATGACACCTCACAGGAGACGTCTAATTAGGTAAAATAAGTGAAAACACCCCTGTGAACCTTGATTGGCCTTTAACTGAGCCGTCGCCTCGCTTGGGTTTCGATCACCGCGGTGGAACTCTGATGAACCAGAGACACGTTCACTTACTGTTATTTGTTTGTGTCTCTTCTCGCCTCGTGGCTCATCAGCCATCTGGTGATTATCGTCACAGTATTTGACATAAAGACAGAAAGCAGACGGAGTCTAGGGGAAGCTTGTTTATCCGCGACACTCGAAATAACTACAAAGTAAACAGCTTCTGCTCGATCGTATCGCTGTTACAGAGTGAGTCATGGTGGTGGTTTGGATATTTGGTGGTCGAGTGCTCTTAGCTGGTGGATCACCCGTCTGTCTGTCTGTCTTCTTTTTCCGAATGGCCCAGTTTTTGATACCTCGGATCGGTTTTCTCTGCCCAGTTGATCTTCTCCCACTGACCATATCGAGCTGCTGGTCATATATATTTAAGATTCGTAAATCCGATGGCTCTCATCGCTCCGTTGCAGACCTCTGTCAACAGTACTTTCCATAACAGCCATCACTAATGAAGCACAGCAGGTTCCCATCGCCCCAATCATCTGGGTTTAACGGCCTTTTTCTAGATCTGGCAACTTTAACCTCATCAGTGACTTTTCTTAAAACAGTTATATCTACGATTATTCATGATAATGGAAATTCACATCAATCAACGAATTTGAGTGTTTTTTTATCCTGATCCGCTATATCGTCCCATCGCTAGCCGCTGACCTCGGATTTTGGCATCAGCGTATCCACCGAAGTGTCGTTCTGGTGACCAGTAATACCGAACCACCAATCAGTAATCTACATTATTTCCCAGGTCACTCCTTCTTTCTTTTCCTTTATAATACCTTCAATAACTCACAGGAGTTGGATGAGTGATGGGGTATAAATGTAGGAGGCGAGGGAAGACGAGGACAAAGATTTGGATGAATCGTCTGCCGCTGTCAGCAGAAAGAATGAGACGGAGAGAAAAGCAAAGGCGTAAATCAGCTGAGTGGAAGACGGGAGGGGGAGATGAGACGGCGCTGACAGAGAGCATCATGGTCCTAGTTCATCTACTTCATGGTTTATTCAGCAGGAGCAGGCTGATTCGCCGGTGCACACGTCCCTAAAAGAGGCCTGATAGCATCTCTGTTAGCGCTCGGTTTCCCAAACCTGTTTAAGGTCGACGTCTCGCTGCTTTGAGTTTAACGGAAAAGCTGCTGATGTTATGGGAGATATAAATAAATCTCTTGCCCTTAGATGAAATGATTGTTTACATTTCCAACTGTGTGATAGACGTGAAGCTGGTTAGCTTAGCTGCTTTCTGATTTATTCCATCAAATTATGAAGTTCGATATGATAGGTGAGTGTTTTTGAACTTCGGACAGAGCGAGGCTAGCTGTTCCCCTCTGCGTCTGGTGTTTATGCTAAGCTAAGCTAATCTGCTCCGCTAGCATCATAAGGCGGATGCTTTAGTGTTATTGGCCGTTTTATCTAACTGAAATATTTTGCCATATTTACTAAAATGTCAAACATGTCTTTATGATTCAGTCTTGAAAATAAAGCAGATTGTTGGATGAGAGGATCTTTACCACTCTTATATCTCTAGTAGGTTAGCTTAGCTTAGCTTAGCATAAAGACCGAAAGCAGGGAAACCGCTAGCCTGGCTCTGTGTAGAGGTAAACAGATGAGATATAACGTGTAACTAGAGATCTGCAGATGTGCTGCTGGGCAGGTTTTGTCACCTTTCCAGAATCACCACAGACGTCTTCCAAGTTTCTTTGTGCTGTATGCTAAGCTAACTAGCTGCTTGCTAGCCTTATATTCAGTCAACAGATGTGAGAGTGGCGTTGATTGGCCTAATGGTGCGTTCCATTAACCTCGGAAGTCGGAAGACGGAGCTGGGAATGACGTCACGCCCGAGTTATCAGCGTTTCAGTTACAAAGTCGGAAAAAGTAGCCAACGGCCAAAAACGGAAGACGAAACCAAATGGCTACATCTCCAAAAGTTATCCTCGCGCTTGCCTTGTCCGAATATAAACACCTTCTGGACAAATATGCGGTCCTTCTGCAACCTGCAAACACGGTGGATTAAGAGAAAACACAAAGTCTTTCTACGTATTTCATTGTTTAAAAAAAGATCGCCCTTTGATGGGTCATCAGTAACGTTACTGTTTACAATGGGGGCAGCCATCTTTAAATGTCAAGTCGGGCTTGTCTGGATCGTCCGACTTTCCGAGTCGGAAATCCGACCTCGGGGCTCGTTCCAGTTGAAATTTCCGACTCGGAGCTCGGATATCCCGATTTCCGAGTACAACTGGAACGCACCATTTATCTAAAACTTATTCCTTCACAGTGAAATTGCATCACATTTAATTGGCTGTCAATGAAAAGAAAATGACTTCCTTGCGAGTTTATGGGCTGAATATGTTTAAAGTCTCCAGTGAGACTTAACATTTAATTAAAAGACGAAAAGCAGCAGGAACTCAAATGTCATGCACAGCACTCCCAACCATCACTCATGCACATTAGCTCTCCGTCTGGAAGGATGAGTGGGGGAAACGGGAAAGAAAGGCCGGAAGCTGCAGCTCATCAGCCAGCCAGTCGGTCAGAACGCCGCCGCCTGTTTGGGATTACCTGCAGCTTTAATCACCGGCGCGACCGCTAACGAGCCCCAGGGTGCCGCGCGACCAGGGACGCGAACACGACACGGATGAGACCGCCGGGGCGACGGGAAGGGAAGCATCGTGTTTGTGCTGTAGGACACAGGAAGGAAGATGTACGTCTCTCTATGCAGCTTCATTTCCTGGGAAAACCCACTTTATTGTTTTCCTTAAATCAAATCAAAGAGTTGTTTGTGGTGAATTTCCATTATTATTATTATCGTAAATATCTTAATAAATATATATAAGAGTGACAAATGGAGCCTGAGTTTTCAAATACAGGATAGAAATGTACATTTCTGCACCATACAGTTGGTTTTCAGACACAATCCTCTGTGTGTTCCTATTGAGATGCATCAGTAATCACTGTTGACAGACAAGACGAGGCATTTACAAATGATTCCAACTGCAGAACCTCAGAAGGTTTCAGAACGGCAGTTCCTCCAAGCCATGGGGGACATCACGATGAGATCCACGTCCTACATTTAACTCTTAGAGGGACTTTGACTTTCACACAGTAACTAAACGTGCATCAGGCACCTTTCTTCACTCTGGTTTCTGGTTTCCGTCCAGCAGTAGCTGTGAACGCGTTGATGCAGGACTGATGTGATGCGAAGGAAACGTAAAAGGATTGCGCGGTTCCTTTGGTGGCCTCCAGAAGAAAGAGGGAGGGAGGAGACCCGGGGAGGATTGAGGTCTCTCTGTTCACCGTCTTGGTCGTCTGGATTTGGATCAAAGACTCAGAGTTAAGACGCCCTTTGAAGACGTTTTCCTCACCTGGGTCGGGATCAAGCCCACCTCTGTGCGCCTCATTCACTGATTCATATATCTGGTATGAAAACCTGCAAGAGCACAGAGCTCAAATGGGAGTCTTTGGATACGGATTGTGAGTTTATAAACCGGATATATTTAAGGGTCCGGGAGTATAGAGAAATATACAGTTAGTCGAAGTCATAGTTATATCTGAACTTTGCAAAGAAGTCAGCCAAAGTTTGGGTTTATTTTAATGTTCCCTACAGATTGTTTTATGTGCAGTAGTTTGAGAATTTCTCTGATTAAAAATCCGTTTGGACAAAAACGAAGAGACGCTTTCGTGGCTCATCCTTCCAATTTTTCATTCTTTGTCCGTCAAACAAAAATAACTCCATCGGATGAATTGTCCCCCCCCCTCCTCTATAACCCGAACCCTCCCAACTCTCCCCTCATAGTCTTGCAGCTCTCTCACTTTCATCCTCCCTCCGGCTCCGGATCTCCTCTCCACAGCAGATTCACCTCTCAATAGGATTGTGCAGCTTTTTCCGTCTGCTTAACCTGCACAGATGAAACCCAAAGAAACCGTGTAATCCCGGTGCTATTTGCACATATTTAAATGAGGTTATGTGCATACATTTGGAGGAAAACTGACCCCCTTCTATGCAAATGAGCCTCATTGCAAAAACAAGATGCTAACATGCAGACAATGGGTGGGAACCGGAGAGCATTTAAAGGGTCGTCACACGGCGACTCAGCGGCCATCATGGCAGCATGGAATGATCGCTTTCTCATCGAGCCGATCAAGGTGTTTTCAAGCTGCCTGATTGCTGCAATTTGCATAGATATGTGTACTTTGTCTTATAATTCCGACAGTCATAACGAGTACGTGATGTTCTGGTCGGTAGATTTTGGCGTTTTTTTACTATTCTCACATGAACTGTTGGAGTTTTACCTGGAACGTTCTGGCAGTTGTTAGAAAACGTACCGATGTCATCAAAGTTATCCAGTAATATCTGTCGTACAGCTGTGGTGACATTGCATACTTTTAATGCTTTTAATGCTCCTATTTCATCCTAAAAGACTGATCTCAACATGATTCCTCCTGCTAACATCAGCGGGTTTCCCTGAAGAAAGAACAGGTGCAGCTGATTTGTCTTGTTTGCAGACTAAACTCTGAATCATGGACGTATCAAACTAACCAAAAAGCACTTTAACTTATTGAAGAAACACAATAAAAGCTTATGAGGAGAATACATCAGATACACCTTTTGTCAACTTGTTAGAGGCCTTTCCAACTCCCCTTTATTGAACCTGCACACGGGTCTGACGCGGTCTGAAGCGGTCCTCGCCTCGCTGATGGATGTTCGGGGGGGGGAGTAAAGGCCAAGGAAATTATTGGACTTAAACAAGTCATCAGGAACAAAGCAAAGCCTTCAATCAGTCCAGTCGCTTTCTCCGCTTAAGAGCCGGAGGTGTGAAAGGCAATCATTGATCCACTGATGTGACACACACACACACACACACACACACACAGTGATGAGATCAGGCTGTGTTGGGTAAACAGATTACACCCTGTGTGTGTTTTAAATAAAAAGGTTCAGGAACATTCATTTATGCACAACGTCGTCTTCTCATGATTTATAGGTGAGACCTGTTGTGATGATGGTTTTATCAGTTTTTTAAATGTTGGTTCACCAGAGAAATAATTTGGGAAAACACAGCTCTTCAGACATCTTTCCTTTCTTCTTCTTAAGTCGTCTCGTCAACCAAGCATCGTAGAAAGTCTGTATTTCTGAGGGCATCATGGCGTCAGGATTTCTGTGGATCACTGGAATAACTCAAACCGGCCCACGCCGAGTATCTGACAGTCAGAACCTGAAAAGGATTGAAATCTGTCAGCAGTGTCTTCATCCAAGCATCCATCTCAGTGCACTTCAAAGGTGTCAGTCTGAGGCATTATATACTGTTATGGAAACTTCTAGCATCTGGATTTCACCACTATTACAGAGGGAGTACCTGCCATCGTCAGCATCAAAAAAAAAAAAAAGCAGCGGGGTTACCATGGCGAACACGAGCGTGGCGGATGATTGGCAGCGCTGATGATCACAGGCAAAGCTGCTCGCTGTTTGTTCTTCCTTGAAGCTTCATATCAGGGGAGAGGAAACGGCGGTGGTGGCTAATTCCTGACTTTTCTCACCCGTAATGAGGAGCAGTCGAGACGCCACTCAGGAGACGAGGCTCTGATTAGTATCCGCCTGTTACTGGAGGAGACGGGGTCTCCCGTCACAAGCCTGAAAACTCCAGGGGCACTCCAAGATATGACATTTATGTGCCTCATAATTAACACCGCGGCCTTCGTGTGTGTGTGTGTGTGTGTGTGTGTGTGTGTGTGTGTGTGTGTCTAAAGGTCTCTGAGGGGAATCAACCAGGATGGAGTCGACTCAAACTGTGATCACGTTTATTCATAATTCTTTTTCAAACTAGGCTTTGTATTATCTGCCTCTCTTGTTCTGTGACATCATCCGCTTGTTCTGTGACATCATACGCTTGTTCTGTGACATCGTCAGGACCACAATGCTCTGGTATCCACCAGCCAGCTCATAGTGATAGTGATTCTCGCCTTCCTCTGGCGATACGTAGTGAAGTCCTGAACCAGCGGTTTACCTCGGCTCCGATAATGCAACAGTAACCCTCGTTACCACTCAGTTGCCCCTGGTTACAGCATCCCTCTTTTGCCTCCCATGAGGCCTTATGGGCTGCTGTTGCCATGACAGCAAAGTTACCACCCACCATTAAAAAAATCCTTTACACACAACCAACAGCTTTTAGCTGAGAGTTGTTTTCTCTCTGACTGTGGGCAGCTGTTGGCCTTCAGTTAGTGATCCGCATTCAGGAGTCTGAATCCTCTTCCAGGGTCTCAGGAGGGTTAAGTGGAGGCCACCAGGGGGCGACTCCTCTCTGGTTGTATAGAAGTCTATGAGAAAATGGTCCTACTTCTCTCTGCTGGCCACCAGGGGGCGACTCCTCTCTGGTTGTATAGAAGTCTATGAGAAAATGGTCCTACTTCTCTCTGCTGGCCACCAGGGGGCGACTCCTCTCTGGTTGTATAGAAGTCTATGAGAAAATGGTCCTACTTCTCTCTTGATGTATTATCTCAGTAAACATTGTAAACATGAGTTTATGGTCTCAATCTCTAGTTTCAAGTCTTCTTCAATCCAGCATGATGTTCATTTAGTACATTATGGTCCATTTAGAGTCCACCAGACCAGAGAGCAGGGGATGCTTTAGGGGGCGGGGCTTACCTGCTGATTGACAGGTCTCTATTCGCTACCAATGCTAGTTAGCTGCTTTACTACTTTAACACTTAGCTGTAAAGTTGACCTTGAATAATGAAGCTAACTTTGTTAGCAGCTTCACAACCAGAATCCGGTTTCTGCTCGTCAGATCCTTCTGTCGCTCCTCCACCATCCAAATATGGCCACTTCCTTCACTGGTTGCCAACTTGAGGTTTCCAAACCGTAGTCCACAATCACTTTTTAATACACAGTCTTAGTTTGCTAACATTTTTCCCAACGTTTTAATAGTTTTAATGATACATATGGTGTCTGGTGGGTCCATGTGGTCCCAGCAGACCCTCATGACGGCTGTACGCTGTGTAACGGCTCTCTCCTTTGATAAAGAGCTCTTTCCGTTTTTAATTTGCCAGATCTGAATCGATGCCTCCGCCTCTCGCGTCACAGCTGCTCCCGTATTACCGACACACTTCACTGATTTACCGTCAAGTCGGATTGAACGTTCACCTCGCAGCTGGCATCTAGTACAACATCTGCTGCCTGCCGACCCACACACACACACACACACACACACACACTCACACACTCCCGTGTCACCTCGCCGAGGGAATCGCTTTCAAAATGTCATCGTAGCGCGGCTTCAGTCAGCAGCATCACAGACCGACCCGGGTTCAGATCCCAAACCGGGTCCCGTCTGTGTGAAGCTGCCGTGTGTGTGTTGGGGGTTTCTTTGCAACACTACAGAGGTCAGAGGTTGAATATGTTTTTTTCTTTACTGTGTGAAGTGTTGCATGCTGGGAGAGCCAACGGTCCCCGACGATGCTGGAACGAAGTACACGAACAAAACGGAATACATTTGAATTGTATCACTCAGACACTGCGGGACGTCCTTGTACAAATATGTATTTATTCATATTCACTTCAGCCACGAGTGTGGCTGTTTATTTCCTGTTGTACTAAAAACCCTGATTCTGATGAACTGTGAACACTTTCCTGGTCCAATGAGCTGAAGTTCAACCAACAACCACCGGTGTGCTGCCAAAACTTTCAAGGTAAAACTTCAACTATTTCCAGCCCTAATTAGTTCCTCTATCACGTGTCTACTCCTGCAAGCGTTGAGAATACAAACTGAGAAAGTGAGCCTGTCAATAGAACGTCTGGTTTATTCCTCTCATTAAAGACTGTGTTCACACAAAGGCACACTTTTACCGTTTTACCTCCAACGCTGCTTTCTTCTCTTAACTTCCTCTCACACACCGTTGCCCTCGCCGTTGCCCTCGCCGTTGCCCTTGCCGTTGCCCTCGCCGTTGCCCTCGCCGCTGCCCTCGCCGTTGCCCTCGCCGCTGCCCTCGCCGTTGCCTGGGTTCAGCAGGTCGTTAAATCCGTCTTTGCTCACAACAACCTCTTCAGACGGTGATGGAGGCACTTCTGTGTTCATTCATTCTGTTTTTATCTCTTCGAGGTTGTTACTAAAGAGCTGGATGTGATCCTCATATCAAACTCAAAGTAGTGAAACTGGTGCTGAACGTTGTGTTGCTGCTTTAAATGCGTAAGAAAGTTAATTTATATAAATATTTGCTCGTTTTTTTTGGTCCACGCAGCTGATCGTTGTTCGAGGAGGAGGAGGCGCCCCCCAATGGCTAGCAGAGAGAATGCGTTTTTTTTTTTTTGTAATTTCAGGACCGGAGGATGGATACTAGTGTAGACATCGCGATGTTTGCTGTTTCCCTTCGTGGTCGCTGGGATGTGGAGTCTCAGTTTGACCAGCAGGGGGAGTTTAACGTTCGGTTTATTCTTCCCGCGGCGCTAACGCTATTTTAAAGGTGGATTCCCCCGTTTGCTTCAGATGTGAAGTTCTGTCGGAGACTGAAATTTGCATCTTTGCTTTGATTTTGTGTTAAATAACGCCTCCGGCCTCCACCAATGAGAGGGCAGCAGCCTCGTCTTTAATCAACTCCTCTCTTGTTCCATCTGGATCGGGAATAAAATGCACTTCTCCAGATGTCTTCAGTGAGTAAATCAAACTGAAACTGTTCCCGGAGACAACGGCGGGCTTTAGAGAAGTCTGAGGCGATTCATGTCGACGCGTCTGAAGCTTCGTCTGAAATAAAAGAAGAAACTTTGATTCCTTTAATGAGAACAAATATCCGACAACGCGGGATGAAGGAATAGAACGGGAACGAGGCCTCGCCTCCGCCTGAATGCATCATCCTCAGCAGCACGCTGACACGCCGCTATTATCTGCCATCACCTCTGATTACTCATCATTAGGATGCCCCCCCCACACACACACCTTCCCAACACCCATTGTGCCGCTCCACTCCTCCAATAACAACGTTATTATGTTCAGCCGGCAGATTGATGATGATTACGCATCATCCCGCTCGCCGCCGAGACAGGAAGTAGATAAGAGTGAGCGATGATCATCGATGGCGGCTCATCTCGCCGCGCAGACAGACAGACGGACAGACGCCGTCATGTTTACACCGGGGGGGGGGGGGGGGGTTATTGTTACCACGGCGATAACAATAAAAAACCTTCTCATTAAGAGGAATAATGACCCACATCTCAGCTTTTAATGAAAAAAAAATGTAATTGGAAAGATGGCGACGCCTTTAAACGCCGCTGGAAGTGAAGTCACATGTAATGCGTGTGATTTTTCTTATTGTTACCGTGGCGATGTGAGTTGTTAAAGACATCAGAGTTCTCGTTAAAGACTAACCGCTCTTCCATCGCTGCCGGAGCGTCGTAGCATGTTGGCTTCAGTCTTTAGCTGATCATTATGTCAAATACATGATTTCCTGTTTCTTGTTGAATGTTGATGTTTTTGTGGCCTCGGGCCGATTCCATCGCTGCCGAGTCCATCGCTGCCGATCCCATCGCTGCCGAGTCCATCGCTGCCGATCCATCGCTGCCATTCCCATCGCTGCCGATCCCATCGCTGCCGATCCCATCGCTGCCGAGTCCATCGCTGCCGAGTCCATCGCTGCCGATCCCATCGCTGCCGATTCCATCGCTGCCGATCCCATCGCTGCCGATCCCATCGCTGCCGATCCCATCGCTGCCGATTCCATCGCTGCCGAGTCCATCGCTGCCGATTCCATCGCTGCCGAGTCCATCGCTGCCGATCCCATCGCTGCCGATCCCATCGCTGCCGATCCCATCGCTGCCGATCCCATCGCTGCCGAGTCCATCGCTGCCGATCCCATCGCTGCCGATTCCATCGCTGCCGATCCCATCGCTGCCGATCCCATCGCTGCCGAGTCCATCGCTGCCGATTCCATCGCTGCCGAGTCCATCGCTGCCGAGTCCATCGCTGCCGATCCCATCGCTGCCGATCCCATCGCTGCCGATCCCATCGCTGCCGATCCCATCGCTGCCGATCCCATCGCTGCCGAGTCCATCGCTGCCGAGTCCATCGCTGCCGATCCCATCGCTGCCGATTCCATCGCTGCCGATCCCATCGCTGCCGATCCCATCGCTGCCGAGTCCATCGCTGCCGATTCCATCGCTGCCGAGTCCATCGCTGCCGATTCCATCGCTGCCGAGTCCATCGCTGCCGATCCCATCGCTGCCGATCCCATCGCTGCCGATCCCATCGCTGCCGATCCCATCGCTGCCGATCCCATCGCTGCCGATTCCATCGCTGCCGATCCCATCGCTGCCGATCCCATCGCTGCCGAGTCCATCGCTGCCGATTCCATCGCTGCCGATTCCATCGCTGCCGATCCCATCGCTGCCGATCCCATCGCTGCCGATCCCATCGCTGCCGATCCCATCGCTGCCGATTCCATCGCTGCCGATTCCATCGCTGCCGAGTCCATCGCTGCCGATTCCATCGCTGCCGAGTCCATCGCTGCCGATCCCATCGCTGCCGATCCCATCGCTGCCGATTCCATCGCTGCCGATTCCATCGCTGCCGATCCCATCGCTGCCGATCCCATCGCTGCCGAGTCCATCGCTGCCGATCCCATCGCTGCCGATCCCATCGCTGCCGATTCCATCGCTGCCGATTCCCTGATTTAATTCCACATCGACCTACGTTTCAGTGCCGATCCACCACGAACGCTGCAAACGGTACAAAGATGGATCTCTCCTCATGGTTACATTATTAATGTCTGCATGCGATCAGCGGTGCAGCTCCACCGGGGGGGTGATCCTGCAGGGTCAACGTCAGCTGGGAGAGAGCTGGACCCCCGCTGTGTAGACATGGTGCAGGTCACATGATCAGAGGTCATAGTCGGCTACCAATCAGCTGCTCTGGAACGTCACGTGTTTAGATGGATCCATCTCCAACATGTGGACCAGGAAGCGTTCTACGTTGATCCGCATCACAGAGGGGCAGGTGGGGCCACGATACGGGGCCTCCAGGGGCCAAACCAGGCCACGTAGCAGCCGGCATTGAAAAATCAACACTTGGATATCTCCTACTTTATAAACGTCACATTTAAATGCAAAAACCACCCGATCCCTCTCAGGGCCCACGTTTGTTTCTACTGTTTGAATAGAAACAGATCGTGAGTGCAGGAGAAGGACAGCTTCAGGAACTTGGCATCCCGGTGGCCCATTACATCCCATAATGCAGCACTCTCTCTCTCTCCCGCGAGTGTTAATAATAACACGGCTCCCAAACCCCCACAAAGGGAGAGCAGCAGGATTAGTTTGCTTTCACTGTCGATATAATCGAGCAAAGGAGCCCAAAAAAGAGAAGAAGTTGAAATGATAGATTTATTAAACGGATCAGATTCAGATATATTCTGTTTTTGGAGCCATTTTGTCTACAAACGCCATGGGTTCCTGTAAGTCTGGTGGAGGTGGCGACCCAGTTTACAGAGGAATGGATGAGTGGTTTTTATTATTATCTAAAGGGAGCCTGGACCGCTTCATGTCACCGTTTGATGCACCAAAGCAGAAACAATACAACAATAAACATAGTCATATCACTTTACACATCGGAATGACATTTTCTGATGGAACAAATCATTTTTATGGCGTATTGTTTTTGAAGTGAACACCCCTTCATATCATTTCATAATGAACTAATCCTAAATGATGCATAAATAAAGGATAAATCCGTTCTGCAACGTGATAGTGAGTTTTTTTAAAGTCTGAAAATGTCAGATGTCCCGTCCCTGTTGTTGGACACTCTTTATAAAGACACAAGTAGGAAGGTGTGATACTTTAATCCGGTGTCTTGCTCGAGGACACTTCAGCAGAGCGGACAGGACATCCCTGTCGAAGCTGATTGGTTAGAAAGTAAAACACGCTTCAAAAAGCCGGGGTTTGAAGTGAGATGCCAATAATACCGTGTGTGTGTGTGTGTGTGTGTGTGTGTGTGTGTGTGTGTGTGTGTGTGTGTGTGTGTGTGTGTGTCCAGGTGGGCTGTAGTGATGGATACGGAGAGAGGACAAGAGCTGACAGCTCAGTGAGAATCACTCCTGTTCCTCATCTATCAGATGAAGCAGCTCACTGGCAGCCTCACACACACACACACACACACTCACCACACACACACACACACACTCACACACACACACACTTTTACTCCCCTCACCCCAGCGGCTGTCGATAAGAATTATATGAGGGATAATTTGGACAAAGAGGGAATTACAAGCTGGTATCACAAAGCTTTAACTCTTCCTGACAAATCAGGTGATCGTTTGCTGTAGAAACGATAAAACGAGCAAGAAAGAAAACAAAAGAGAACTTGTGAGCGAGGAAACAGAGAGAAGTGAAACAGGGGGAGAGGAGGCAGAAGTGTGTGTTGTGTGTGTGTGTGTTAATGGTGTGTAGTTGGAGAAAGAGGTGCTGGAAACCCTGAGCCTGAAAGGAGGGTCAATTTCCCATACTTCTTGTTGCTATGACAACCCATCACTTAGGGCCCCCTAAAAATAAAGATAAACAGCGAGACGGACGGAGAGGAGAGGCAAACTGTTGTGTGTGTGTGTGTGTGTGTGTGTGTGTGTGTGTGTGTGTGTGAGAGACATGTAAAGGGAAGCCTCTTCCTCCTCGGAGCCCAGCAGGAAGGACGAAGCACTAATTGCTTCTCTTTATTCTACGCTGAGAGAAGACAGAGCAGTTAGAGCCGCTGTGTTCCCTCTCTCTCTCCCTCTCTACCACACACACGGCGAGCACTCAGACTTCCGTATTAGTGAACATCTGGTGCCGTAACTCCCGACGGCCGCGTCCCCGAGCCTTCAACCTCCGACCTCTTTCAAACCGTCCTGATGGTCGAGAAGACGATGCAGCTTCCCTCTGCACTCGTCAGACAGAAGCTCCGCTCGCTGAAGCAGAAATGCTGTTTTACTCTTTCTCTATCTATCTCTATATCTCTCTATCTCTATCTCTATATCTCTCTATCTCTATATCTCCCTGGGGGGGGGGGGTTGACTTTTCAATGTGGGCTACAAAAAAAGAGATACAACGGTGGGCGTTGGAAGACCCATAGACAGTCCAAACCAGGCAGCAACCTCCAGTTCTGAAAAGTGAAGCCAAATCTCAAGTGCCTTAAACCTGCATTATCTCTACTGGCCACCAGGGGGCGACTCCTCTCTGGTTGTATAGAAGTCTATGAGAAAATGGTCCTACTTCTCTCTACTGGCCACCAGGGGGCGACTCCTCTCTGGTTGTATAGAAGTCTATGAGAAAATGGTCCTACTTCTCTCTGCTGGCCACCAGGGGGCGAATCCTCTCTGGTTGTATAGAAGTCTATGAGAAAATGGTCCTACTTCTCTCTGCTGGCCACCAGGGGGCGACTCCTCTCTGGTTGTATAGAAGTCTATGAGAAAATGGTCCTACTTCTCTCTGCTGTGCCAACTAACAGGTTGGGCGACTCCTCTCTGGTTGTATAGTAAGTCTATGAGAAAATGGTCCTACTTCTCTCTGCTGGCCACCAGGGGGCGACTCCTCTCTGGTTGTATAGAAGTCTATGAGAAAATGGTCCTACTTCTCTCTGCTGGCCACCAGGGGGCGAACTCCTCTCTGGTTGTATAGAAGTCTATGAGAAAATGGTCCTACTTCTCTCTGCTGGCCACCAGGGGGCGACTCCTCTCTGGTTGTATAGAAGTCTATGAGAAAATGGTCCTACTTCTCTCTTGATGTATTATCTCAGTAAACATTGTAAACATGAGTTTATGGTCTCAATCTCTAGTTTCAAGTCTTCTTCAATCCAGCATGATGTTCATTTAGTACATTATGGTCCATTTAGAGTCCACCAGACCAGAAAGCAGGGGATGCTTTAGGGGACGGGGCTTACCTGCTGATTGACAGGTCCATTTAGAGTCCACCAGACCAGGAAGCAGGGGATGCTTTAGGGGGCGGGGCTTACCTGCTGATTGACAGGTCTCAGAGTCACAAAGTCAAGCAAACAAAAACATTAAATCATTGATATTTTATGTTTGACATTTCTTTCTGTTCCCATTTGGACTCCTTCACCACGGAGGCTTTGTGATTGATTGATTTCACCGACTAATTGAGATGTTGATTTTCTTGACCAGAAAAAAAGTCATTCAGCTTTTAGAAAGCATAAAAAAACCTCTGTTGGACTGAAGAAACCTTAGAGGAGTTAATGGTTCCTGCTCATCGAGATGCATGCTAATCATTTGTAAATCTGAATAATAATCAATCAATTAGTTGAATTGTTCCGTCTCTGAATGACCATCATCATCTGAAGTGTGTCGACAGTATTTTTACAACCTGTAATTTATCGACGCCGGCGTTCGGCCCCACGGTTCCTCCTGATTGGCCGAACAAAGGGAGTTTGATTGAGCTTCGTGATTTACGAACTAAACGGCTCTGATGAAAGGAAAGGTTGAGGACTCGCTGCTGGTGACTTACAAGATATGAGAGCCGGGTTTTTAGTTTCCGTCTCGGCCCCAAACAAACTCAACTGCTCAGTCAGGTGACTTTTAATTTGTTAATGAAATCATTTAGGATTTGATCCGACGATCCCCAGCCGACCTGCAGAGTTGACTGTGACACCGTGACACAACGAGGCCGGTAAACATAACGACGGACTAGAGACAAAGAGACAAAGAGACAAAGAGACAAAGAGACACGGTTTCCACAAGAACGTAACTATTGATTGATTGATCCAAATTTTTGATGAGATTTTAATCTCTCAGTGTCTGAAAGGTTAATTTGAAGTGCATCAGCAAGCAGCCGGTAAATTAGCTTAGCATAAAGATTGGAACCAGTCGGCCTGACTCAGCAAATCTCATAAGACTTGTTTCATCACTTTTTCAAATAGCAACGTTAAATAAATAACATTTATACAATCATGGAGCTTTAGAGACGCTAGAAGGTGGATTTTGTTGTTACATATCGTCCAAACTTTATGTTCTTGTTAACATTCTCCCTCTGTGTAACCATGGCATCTAATATCTTTTACATTCAGTCAGTTAAAATAATGGCAGCTCATCTCCTCCAGCTTGGTTTTCCAACGCAGGAAAGTGATTTCTCTCCGGGAAACGATTTGGACGGTAAAAAACTAACGAGGAAATCAGTGAATCTCTGGTGTTGCCAATTTCTGTGGTTAGCGAGGAGAGAGAGGCCGACGGGGCGGTTTAGTTGTTACGGGGGGGTTTGATGTCTTTGAAGGAGGTGGATCGGGGGGTTTGAGTGACCTCCCATAATGGGGAGGCAGCTGAAAGTGACCGTGATGTCTGGCTGCCCTAGTTAGTGAAGACCATCTCCCAATGGGCAGCAAGCAAGGAGCACATGACATCACATATATGTGATGTCATCATGTGTGAGAACATATGGAATATTTGACAATATAGAGGTGATACTTTTTAGTTAAATGTCTTTAATTTGGGAGTTTCATGCTGTAGGAAATTGGTGTGTGTGTGTGTGTGTGTGTGTGTGTGTGTGTGTGTGTGCTACTAAAGAACTCCTGAGAGGGTCTAACCAGGCTAGCTGGCTGCATGCAGTAAATTGGGTCAGTGCTGAATTAAACACCAGGGCCAGGGAGGGGGACGGTTTAGAAAACCGTCGCCGCGGCTCGACTGGCGCCGCGAACCGGGAGGAAGTGGCCATTTTCCATTTTTCAGAAGTCCACGTCAAACGATAAACACGCCTTCTGTCGTGTTAAAAAAAAACCCCAAAGGTTATGCCAAGCGTGGTTGTTTCTTCTGGCTTGGCAGCGTTGTGTGCAGCAGAAGTCGACGTGGCACAACATCGGAGAGTCGGCTTCGTCTTTGAGTCGCTCTAACAAGGATCCAGACGAGAGGGGGGGTGGAACAGGGATGGACTAATAGGGCTGGCTGTGGTTGTGGACTTCCTGCAAGTTCTTCTTTTTTTGAGTCTCTTTCAAGAAGCCGAGCCAAGCCGGAGGCGAAGGAAGTAGCAGCAGAAGAAAGAACGATTCTGAGAAGTTCATAATCATGCATTTACCTAATGTTCATATGAGACCAGACCAGACCATGTGGAGGAACCAGAGACTGTCTGTGGTCCCCCAGAGGTCTAGATAGTAGTCTACATTAGTCCAGAGACCAGACCAGACCATGTGGAGGAACCAGAGACTGTCTGTGGTCCCCCAGAGGTCTAGATAGTAGACCACATGAGTCCAGAGACCAGACTATGTGGAGGAACTAGAGACTGTCTGTGGTCCCCCAGAGGTCTAGATAGTAGACCACATGAGTCCAGAGACCAGACCAGACCATGTGGAGGAACCAGAGACTGTCTGTGGTCCCCCAGAGGTCTAGATAGTAGACCACATGAGTCCAGAGACCAGACCATGTGGAGGAACCAGAGACTGTCTGTGGTCCCCCAGAGGTCTAGATAGTAGCCCACATTAGTCCAGAGACCAGACCAGACCATGTGGAGGAACCAGAGACTGTCTGTGGTCCCCCAGAGGTCTAGATAGTAGACCACATTAGTCCAGAGACCAGACTATGTGGAGGAACCAGAGACTGTCTGTGGTCCCCCAGAGGTCTAGATAGTAGCTCACATGAGTCCAGAGACCAGACCAGACTATGTGGAGGAACCAGAGACTGTCTGTGGTCCAAACAACAAGGTCTCTGCTGTATTTATGTCTAGATGACCTTATATGGAGTGTTGATGGAGCAGCTACAATGTTAGCGTAGCCTAGCACCATCAACCAGACTCCATTCAGAAAACCAGCGTTTTAACAGGAGTTATCTTGTGGTCTTGCAGACAGACCTAACAAAGCATGACTCAACACTTTGTACAACTTGACATGATTATGTCGTTACGTCGGCATCCTTTTCATCCAATTATCGTGATTAAATGTTGTGTATTTTGGGTTCATACCGCTGTAGTAAAGATGGTGTGATGAACTCATTAGCCGGTGAATCTGGGAGTTAACAGCTCTAGTGGTTACTTCATCCATTACTGGTGAAACAGACACGACTCATCCTGAAGTCAAACTGCTGTTGTCCTCCTGTCCCTGTGGTTTCCTCAGCAATCTGCAGCTCCTCATAGCTCAACCAGCAGTCAGCCACACTCAAGGGCAAACACACGTTTCAGGAGGAATTAATATTTGATATTTAGCTCTGCATCATGCGGTGCGAGAGACCGTCGAGCATACGAGCTAGCAGATACACGATAACGCCTCCCTGCTGCAGCGCCGTCACTCCACCACAGAAAAGCTCACGTGTTGGTTGTTCAAAAAGTCAAGAAATAAATAAGAAAGTGCTCTGCAGTATTGATTGGATGCACACGGAGAGGATACAGAATACAACCCGGTTAATAATGATTGATTAAGTCACTCCAACAGTCCTGAGAGAGTCGTTTCTCTCTCCTTGCTCGTGGTTCTGAAGTGATTGTCGTCCTGGGTAGAAGATAATATGATTGCTGGTGTGAGAGTTTACCAACACACCGAGTTGCTACAGAACCAGCTATATTTGGATTTCCTGCACGGTGAGAAAGCATCTTAGATGTAACATAAAAGGGCCCGCATGAGACCGGATCTATATCCACCTTAAAGGCAAAGAGACAGCTTTTCAGTGGTGTTAAGGTAAAGCAGTAGATATGCTATGTATGCAGTGATTTTATTTATGGTAATGCACCAGAGCAGAACTGATAAAGAGCCCGTTTGGGCTTCAAACTCAAGACTTTTTACAATTTGTAATGGGGAAAAAGCAGCATTCTGCAGAGTTGCAGGTGTTCAATACAATAGACATCAATACACCAGATGGTGTGTATGGATTTATTTATTTTTTGAGGGAATGAAGCACCCTGGGAACACGTGGGACCGGACTTGTAATACTCAACATAACAAGAGCAGAAGTCCAGCATCATTTCAAGAACTTCTCTGTGATCGACGTTCCCCAACGTGAAACATACTCAGCGTCAACAGACAGACAGAAAGACAGACAGACAGACAGACAGGCAGACAGACGGGGTCTTAGCAGACCGGAGCGCATGCTGGATTGATTTCGCAGCAGCTTGAGAAAGCACTGACGGCTGGGATCGCACTGAGCATCTGTGTCTGGGTGTGAACTGTTTAACACCTGAAGAGCTTCAGTCGAGATAACATAACTGTGACCTAATCTCGTCACGGCGATGAAAAATCTAGATGTTTAGGCATAAACGATCATAAGGCTGAACAAGTTGCATAGAAGACGCTCATGGAAGCTGAGTTCAGGCGGCTGCGTTCGAGGACCGAACAGAGACTCCTTGTGATGCTGCAGAGTCCCATGATTCATAGCGCTCCGCTGACGGTTTTCACTCAACGTGGAAACGAGCGGTGCGAGCGGATCGTTTGGTGTGAACTACACCTGAAGAGCTTCAGTCGAGATAACATAACGTGACCCTTTCTCCCACAATCTAGATGTTTATGGCATGAAGATCAAAGGTCTTCCTCCGACTAATGAGTTATTATTTGCGTGTTTCTTTGCAGACGATGGTAAACTGTCTCTGGACGAGTTCCAGGCATTCTTCTCCGACGGCACGCTGAACGAGGACGAGCTGGAGAAGCTGTTCCACACCATCGACTCGGATAACACCAGGTGTGTGTGTGTGTGTGTGTGTGTCTCTGTGTGTGTGTGTGTCTCTGTGTGTGTGTGTGTGTGTGTGTCTCTGTGTGTGTGTGTGTCTCTGTGTGTGTGTGTGTGTGTGTGTGTGTGTGTGTGTGTGTGTCTGTGTCTGTGTTTGTGTGTGTGGTGTGTAACTGTGTCTCTGTGACGTGTGTCCAGTGTCATTTTCTCCGAGGACGTGACGGTAGTGCTGAGAAGCTGTGTCCACACCATCGACTCGGATAACACCAGGTGTGTGTGTGTGTGTGTTGTGTGTGTGTGTGTTGTGTGTGTGTGTCTGTGTGTGTGTGTGTGTGTGTGTCTGTGTGTGTGTGTGTGTGTGTCTGTGTGTTGTGTGTGTGTGTCTGTGTCTTGGTGTGTGTGTGTCTGTGTCTGTGTGTGTGTCTGTGTGTGTGTGTGTGTGTGTGTGTGTGTGTGTGTGTCTCTGTGTGTGTGTGTGTGTGTGTGTGTGTCTGTGTTCTTGTGTGTGTGTGATGTGTTGTGTGTGTAATGTGTGTCCTCATGTGATGTGTGTGTGTGTGTCTCCTGAGTGTGTGAGTCTGTGTGGAGTGTTGATGTGTGTGACCACTGGTGTGTGTTAGACTGTGTGGTGCTGGGTAGCTGTGTGCATGTGTGTCTCACTGGTGTGTTGACAGTGTGTGTGCTGTGTGCTGTGTCTACCGTTATTAATTATTTATTAATTTATTTTTTTAATTACATTTCACTATCAATTATGAATAAGAGACACATGCAGCTGCTTTCCTGCCTCAGTAACACATGAGACCAGTACTGGGACCCACTGAGACCACAGACCTGTTACAGACCAGTGGGACCCACTGAGACTACAGACCTGTTACAGACCAGTGGGACCCACTGGGACTACAGACCTGTTACAGACCCATGGTGGGACCCACTGAGACTACAGACCTGTTACAGACCAGTACTGGGACCCACTGAGACTACAGACCTGTTACAGACCAGTACTGGGACCCACTGAGACTCCTCCCCGTTAGTCGTCCCAAACCTCTCACGGCTCGTGTAATCGCTCATCAGGAACGCTGTGTTTTGATTGGCTTTCATGAACTTGATTTATTAGCCCTTTCTTAATCAGCCAATCAGCACCATCCAGCCTGCATCAGTAGAAGTGTGCTGACACAGTGGGATCTGAGTAGTCGACAGGGAAAAAGGAAAGTGGATCCGATAATTTTCACCTCCGAAAGCTGCCTGGAAATAAAATGAACCGGAGCAGAACAAAAGCTGACCTTCTGAAAGCTGTTGTCGAGCTGAAGAGAGTTCAATATATGAATCCTCTGCCCGGCTCGGCCATTAGTGGAGGCTTTTTTCTCTTTTTAAATCAGTGCAGCAAGCGGACCGTTCAACCGCCGCCGCCTCCCTGACGTCAGCCATCTTGGCTCTCGGAGTCGGTCGTGCTTTATGACTCTAACTCACCACAGTGGATGCGTTCAGGAAAGATTTCTCTTCATTACAGCTAAGTGGACTTGGCAGCCGCGTGCCGGGCCTCAGCATCATCATGTGACAGCAGATAAGGTTATTGATTGGTCCGAGTAAAAGACCAAACGACGGCGTAAGCGTTTCCAGTCGAGGCAGGAAGTTGATGGATGGAGAGGAGGGGCGGAGCACTCTTCCTGTTTTCTGTCATTCGTCATTCCTTTCTTCCTCCGTCACACCGTTCTCTCCATCACCTCTCTTCTTATTTCCTTCCTCCATCACTTCTCTCCTTGTTTCCATCCTCCATCCTTCTCCATCCTTCTCCATCACTTCTCTCCTTGTTTCCATCCTCCATCCTTCTCCATCAATCCATCCATCACTTCTCTCCTTGTTTCCATCCTCCATCCTTCTCCATCACTTCTCTCCTTGTTTCCATCCTCCATCCTTCTCCATCACTTCTCTCCTTGTTTCTGTCCTCCATCCTTCTCCATCATTCTGTCCATCACTTTTCTTCGTTTCTGTCCTCCATCCTTCTCCATCACTTCTCTCCTTGTTTCCATCCTCCATCCTTCTCCATCATTCTGTCCATCTATGCTCTCCTTCTTTCCGTCCTCCATCCTTTTCCATCATTCTGTCCATCACTTCTGTCCTTGTTTCCATCCTTCTCCATCACTTCTCTCCTTGTTTCCATCCTCCATCCTTCTCCATCATCCTGCTCCATCACTTCTCTCTATTTTCTTATGTTTACTGTTATCCCGATACTATAAATTCACCACCATCCACTGAATTGTGTCTTTACTTCCAAACACAACATCTGTCCCAGAGTCAGTCCTGCAGACCCCGAACAGTCTGAGAAACTGCTGCTTGAACAGAGAAACATGTGAGCCGGGGTTCTTCCTCCTCACTAACATGAAGCCATGCACAGATGGCGTCTCACTGCCGGTCTCCTCGTCCTCCTCCGTCTCCAGGCCTCCCATCATTACTTACATCTTACATGCCCTCTCTTGGCTGGTTCCTCTTCCCTTCATTCATCCTCTCCCCCCCCCCCCCCTCCTCCCCGTAAATCAACCGGGCAGGAAAGTCTTTCTAACAGTCAGTGAAGAATCTGCTGCCAAACGAGTCCCAGCACAGCCAGCTGAATATGAATAATGGCTCCGGATTGATTCAGACTGATGTCGGAGGGTCTCGTTGGACCGGCCGCCGCCTGCCAAACTCTCAGCTCTGTGTGTGTGTGTGTGTGTGTGTGTGTGTGTGTGTGTTGTGTGTGTGTGTGTGTGTGTGTGTGATTGAATGCAGAAAGCCTTTCCTCTGGTTCTGACCCGGCTCTTCTCCTTCCTTCCTACTTTACTTCCCTCCCTCCCTCTCCCTCTGCTGCTCCTCCGCTACGCTGTGATAGTAATGTTGACACTAAGGAACTCTGTGGTAAGTGGACCGCCCACACACACACACACACACACACACACACACACACACACACACACACACACTTCCCTGCCGCTGCCCTCATTTTCTCTCTTATCTATTATTTAAAAGTACTTCTCAGTTGAAATGCAATTATTTTTCTCTAAAATATATGATGTATCAGTTGAGCCACACTGAAAATAAATGTGTGACTTCAAAAGTTTTTATAAAATCTTGTGTTAATTTGCCTGTGTGTGTGTGTGTGTGTGTGTGTGTGTATACAGACTACTTTGCCAAGCACATGGGGGACTATGAGGGAGTTCTGGCCTCGTTGGAAACACTCAACCTTTCCATTCTCAAAGCCATGGACTTCACCAAAAAGGTAAGTGGTTCACTTTTCATTCAATAGATTTTCACTCCCACCATAGAAGTCTATGAGAAAATGGTCCTACTTCTCTCTGCTGGCCACCAGGGGGCGACTCCTCTCTGGTTGTATAGAAGTCTATGAGAAAATGGTCCTACTTCTCTCTGCTGGCCACCAGGGGGCGACTCCTCTCTGGTTGTATAGAAGTCTATGAGAAAATGGTCCTACTTCTCTCTGCTGGCCACCAGGGGGCGACTCCTCTCTGGTTGTATAGAAGTCTATGAGAAAATGGTCCTACTTCTCTCTGCTGGCCACCAGGGGGCGACTCCTCTCTGGTTGTATAGAAGTCTATGAGAAAATGGTCCTACTTCTCTCTGCTGGCCACCAGGGGGCGACTCCTCTCTGGTTGTATAGAAGTCTATGAGAAAATGGTCCTACTTCTCTCTGCTGGCCACCAGGGGGCGACTCCTCTCTGGTTGTATAGAAGTCTATGAGAAAATGGTCCTACTTCTCTCTTGATGTATTATCTCAGTAAACATTGTAAACATGAGTTAATGGTCTCAATCTCTAGTTTCAAGTCTTCTTCAATCCAGCATGATGTTCATTTAGTACATTCTGGTCCATTTAGAGTCCACCAGACCAGGGATGCTTTAGGGGGCGGGGCTTACCTGCTGATTGACAGGTAGCTACCAATGCTAGTTAGCTACTAAGATGACTTTAACACTTAGCTTTAAAGTTTACCTTGAATTATGAAGCTAACTTTGTTAGCAGCTTCACACCAGAATCCACATGGATCCAGATCCAGTAAGGGTGCTGCCCAGGGTGTCAGATCCACCCGTCGCTCCTCCGCAGACCAAATATGGTCACTTCCTTTCACTGGCAAAAAATGCTGATCTTGAGGCTTCAAAACCGTAGTCATGGTGACGACAAAGTGGAGCATTGAGCGGCTACATTTCCCTCGGGGGTTCAGCGAGGACGGAGCTGAGAGCGAGTCCAGGCTCCAGATGAATGATGATGTTTCTCCGTGGCGACGCGACGTCGGAATAATCGACTTGTTGATGTTTCACCGATAACAGCCAAACAAAGAACCTCCAGTCACTGCAGGTTTTGGATCCATCAGGGGCTCATTGATCCTTTTTGTTTCTGCTGTGGTTTACATCACGTACGTTGGGACGCTCGCCCACATGCTGAGCTACGTGTTGGTTCTAGAGTGGAAATACTTTAATAGAGAACATTTACGTATTTGGATCGTAGCCAAACTTAATGTTCCTTCGGTGGAGAACGGGAACGATCGATGTTCTCACAAAGCACGGACTGTCAAACCTGAACTCTGCTGAAGCTGCCCCGGTGTGTGTGTGTGTGTGTGTGTGTGTGTGTGTGTGTGTAATGGCAGTCTGCTGGATAACACTAATGTGTTATCCTAGTTTTTCTCCATGTGCTATATATAGCAGCTGGTCCACAGCCACTCCATGTTCATGTTAGAGTTCAGCTTCTGTGTGTGTGTGTGTGTGTGTGTCCTTATATCTCCATCCAGCAGCTCTGTCTTTATCTTTCTCTCAGCTGCAGGCCGGTCGGTGGCACTCACACACACACACAGCCACACACACACACACTCACACACACACACACACACCTCCGGCTAGTTCCCCCTCTAATGAGCCACCATTGTTCAATCAATCAGTCTCTTGTTATATTGCTGTATCTCTGGTGCTCTTCCTTCTTCTCACCCTCATTCATATTGTCCTTTTCCCTGTGTGACACACACACACACACACACACACACACACACACACACACTCTCCGGAGCTGTGACATCACTGCAGTGTGGAGGAGCTCCAACAGGGCCGAGCAGCTCAAAGAGTCAAAGGGAAGCTGCTGACGAGTCGATGCTGACGGAGATGTTTGTGATTTCACGGCTGTGACAGAGAGAGGTTAGGAACACAGAGGTTCGACTTCCCTCTCCACTCGGCATCGTAGAGTCGCCCGTGTGTCTGCTTTTAGCTGATTGTGAGCTCAGCAGCAGGGAGGAGACGTTCCCACTGGTTTCTAAACCCACCAACACTGATTCTTCCTGATTACAGCCGACGTCTCTATCCGATCTGTAGAGAGCATCACCCTCTTTCATCCTCAGACGTTAGATCTCTTCTTCCTCCAGTCGAAGCTTCTCCAGTCTCTGTCCATTCTGACCTTTCACAATAAAAGCTGCAGACGTATATATATATACACGCTGCTCACCAGAGCTGCAGAGCTTTAATCCACTCTGGAGGCAACTCATCACAATAGCTTACAGTACGGAACAAAAGGAATACTTAGCATTGGGTTTAAATCCCAAATATTGGCAAGAAGGCACTTTCCTGCTTTGACAGCAGATCTGCTATTCTCTTGTCTCCCTTTTACTCTCATCGGTGAAATCTGACTCCTGCTTTTCTGCTGCTGCTTTAAAGGAGCAGACATTTTCACTTTATAGCTGCAGTGGCCGTCTTCCAAGTACGTATCGACAACAAGCTTAGTATTTTAAAGGGTTTTTATTTGATAAACGTACTCACTGGTACGGGAAAATAAGTAAAATGGGTCAATCTCGTTCTGTGAGAGGAGACTTAGTGTGTATTTTAGCCTCAAGAATCCATATATTTGTTATTAGGCCTCTGCGAAACACAACCTGATGATTCAAACGGCGGTAATGATCACCTCCTGCTCCTGAATCCACTCCTTTAGAGCAACACTATTAGTATTTCACGGTTAGACAGTTCTTGTTTCAAAGCGAGCCTCTTCAGAGACCTGAGCTTATCTTGCTCCTCAGCAAAACGTCTAAGTGGACGGTCTGAGTGCTCATCCACATAGCAGAGATAAGAGCCGCCGGCCGGCAGTAAAAAAAACGCTGCTGCACGTTTCAATTTAATGTTTTAAAACAGGATTCTTAATCTGACGCTCGCCTTCCTCTCCGTCCGTCTGTTTATTCAAACGAAGCCAAGACAAGAACATATCAGGGGAATAGGAAGCCGTCAGAAGCAGGGCATCGCATTAAATATTGATGCAGATGTGTGAGTTGGCGGAGTGGGCGGAGCTTAAAGAGGCTGATATTAGCCGGAGCAGAGGGCTGCAGCCTTTCAGAGCCCGGGGAGGATTGATTAGCTCCCGTTCACCTCGGTGCATCAGCACACAAAGAGGGAGGCAGACTGTGTACTACTTCCTACTGTACAGCAGTGTGTGTGTGTGTGTGTGTGTGTGTGTGTGTGTGTGTGTGTGTGTTTGAAGTGCTTGCTTGGCTGTAACCCAAGTGCAAGCATAAAACATCTCAAACAAATCCCTCGATTCTTCAGCTGAAATTTACTCCCCGGCAGTAAAAAAACTCAAGATAATTCCAGGACAGTCAGACAGGATGTGTACAAGTACATAATAAAATGTCACATCAGCACGTTTTGATATAGCTGGTCTGAATGTCTCACCTTTTCATCCCACAGCTGTAATAAAGCCGAAGCTCTCCGTCCCGTGGCTCCCACAGGGACGGCCGACACTAATAATGCATGTTAAATGTGATTTTCCATTCACTTCATGCACTATTCATTATGTTTTGACTGTCGAGGTATCAATTAGTGGAGAGCAGGCGTCGCCGCCCGCCTATTTGAGGCTCATGAGATTTAGCAAACGAGCTGTTTATGAAGTAATTAGCGATGATTAATCAGCTGGGATCACCTCTGACCTCATCGGTGCGTCCAGACTTTAATTACAACGCTGCCGCGGATAAACAAAGTGATCATAAAGACTTATATTTAGATGGTGAGTTTACTGTAGCAGATTAAGAGATGGTTTTTATTAAATACTTTTGAAGCTGATCCGATACATAAAGTTTGTTTAAAGTTTAGTCTAAACTGAGGGAAATTCTACCAATAAATCCAACAATAGGTCTTTTTTTCCAGCAGGAAAAGCACAGGTGTGATCAATAACATGAACTAAGGATTGATTCCATTTATGTGAGCCGTCTCCGCGGTCCTGAGATGCTAATAAGGTTAAAAAGGTCACTTCCTCTCACTTCAACCCAAGAGAGAGAAAAACACGGAAAATCTTTAGTTTGGATTTATTGTTCACATCTGTTCATTTGTGTTTTGGAGTCTTCAGCACGGTCAAATTTAAATCAAGTTCTCTTATTTCAACTCATTCTAGTTAAATAGGTTTTATTCTTGCATTTTCAATAACTTCCAAAACTCACAGCATGTTTTTATCCAACGAAACATTCCGGGTTCCGATGCAAAAACCAGCTGGTGTTAACCTCCAGTCATAGCAGCTCTCTCCTCTTCTTTTATTGAATCTCAGGGATAAAAGCTGCATAATGCAGGCGTGTCATCTTTAGTTGGTCAAAAAAGAGAAAACTGTTAACTTCAGCTGGCGTCCGCCATCGCCACCACCTCACGAGTTGTTGCAGGTCGCCATGACGACAGGGGATGGTTGGCTTGGAGACCGGTCGAGGTGATGTCATCGAGCCAGCTCGTTATGCGATCGCTGTGGCTGTCCATCACCTACATACAATGTCCAACATCTTCCGTACAGTTTCCTCACTTTACTGCCGGTTACCCCGGCAACCATATAATGTGCTGCAAATGAATGTTTTTAATGGCGAAAACTTCAGGAAAGGGACAAGCTGTTTGTTTGGCCGAGAGGGATCCTGAGATCTGCTCAGCAGCTTCTTCCTCACATCCCCAGACCATGATGCCTCACAATGACACGCCGTTAGAGAACAAATACGTAACCCACCGGGACGAGCGAGCATGTTGTTTCAACTAACGCTTACTTTTTTAGGTGTGTGTGTGTGTGTGTGTGAGAAAGCTTTTAGTCGCGATCAGAAGTGGTTCCAGAAAACATTTTTAATTGGCTCTCCGGCAGGTGGACATAAATAACGGCGTCTCCCGCGAGCCGTCCGTGTGTAAATGCTGTGTTTAATGAGCCGCTCTCATTACCACTTTATTTATTCATTTTTTTCAAGCTTTCATGGAGCGAGCCGCCACAATCAGTGATGATTCTTCTCGCACACACACACACACACACTTGTCTCAGACTAAAACCTTGTTAAACCCGTCTCTTTCAAAATCTTTCCAGGAAATAGTCTGGCCCAGGAAGTCGACCCTCTGTGAGCTCCTTAGCTGAGCACCCACTCCGCATCTCCTCTTCCTCCGCTTCCATTGTCCTCACCGCCTCTACCCCTCTACCTCACCGCCACCGCCGCCAGTGGGGATGTGGTGAGGTAGAGGGGAGTAACGGTGAGGTAGAGGTGAGTCTGGGTGAGGTAGAAGGGATGTGGGTGAGGTAGAGGGGATGTGGGTGAGGTAGAGGGGATGTGGGTGAGGTAGAGGGGATGTGGTGAGGTAGAGGGGGTGTGGGTGAGGTAGAGGGGATGTGGGTGAGGTAGAGGGGATGTGGTGAGGTAGAGGGGATGTGGTGAGGTAGAGGGGGTGTGGGTGAGGTAGAGGGGGTATGGGTGAGGTAGAGGGGATGTGGGTGAGGTAGAGGGGGTATGGGTGAGGTAGAGGGGGTATGGGTGAGGTAGAGGGGATGTGGGTGAGGTAGAGGGGATGTGGTGAGGTAGAGGGGGTGTGGGTGAGGTAGAGGGGATGTGGGTGAGGTAGAGGGGGTGTGGGTGAGGTAGAGGGGGTGTGGGTGAGGTAGAGGGGATGTGGGTGAGGTAGAGGGGGTATGGGTGAGGTAGAGGGGATGTGGGTGAGGTAGAGGGGGTATGGGTGAGGTAGAGGTGAGTGTGGGTGAGGTAGAAGGGATGTGGGTGAGGTAGAGGGGATGTGGGTGAGGTAGAGGGGATGTGGTGAGGTAGAGGGGGTGTGGGTGAGGTAGAGGGGATGTGGGTGAGGTAGAGGGGATGTGGTGAGGTAGAGGGGGTGTGGGTGAGGTAGAGGGGATGTGGTGAGGTAGAGGGGATGTGGGTGAGGTAGAGGGGATGTGGTGAGGTAGAGGGGATGTGGGTGAGGTAGAGGGGGTGTGGGTGAGGTAGAGGGGGTGTGGGTGAGGTAGAGGGGGTGTGGGTGAGGTAGAGGGGATGTGGGGTGAGGTAGAGGGGGTGTGGGTGAGGTAGAGGGGATGTGGGTGAGGTAGAGGGGATGTGGTGAGGTAGAGGGGATGTGGTGAGGTAGAGGGGATGTGGGGTGAGGTTGAGAGGGGATGTGGTGAGGTAGAGGGGATGTGGGTGAGGTAGAGGGGATGTGGTGAGGTAGAGGGGATGTGGGTGAGGTAGAGGGGATGTGGTGAGGTAGAGGGGATGTGGTGAGGTAGAGGGGATGTGGTGAGGTAGAGGGGATGTGGTGAGGTAGAGGGGATGTGGGTGAGGTAGAGGGGATGTGGTGAGGTAGAGGGGGTGTGGGTGAGGTAGAGGGGAGTGAGGATCTAATGGTCGATGATGTATGTTGGAGATGTGTTCGTGAACTTTCATCCTTGTGAGAGGGAGATTGATTTTCACTTTAATGCCAAGGCAGAAAAAGGTTAGCCTCTCTCTCTCCCTCTCGACCACACACACAGCGGGTACCACATCATGTGACTACAAAAATGAGTGAACAAGGACATTTTTGACTGATTCTGTTTATCCAATAATCTTTAGCAACGCCAACAGATTAATAAAATAAGACATAAAAACGAAATGCAACGCTTCAAAATGCGACAGCAACGCTCATTAAGTCAACGCCCACATCCTGACTAGTGATACGATGACATCTGGAAACCGTGGTAATTAAAATGGTGCAAAGGATAATTGGGGGATAAATACATTATTAATTGATATTCTTCATGTTCAATTAGCCGAAGTGAAATATTATTATCAGACTCGTTTCACACTTTCATTGTAAAAGTGATCATTTCCTCCAGAATGTGAGGGAACGTCGTCGATTAGAGCCACATGGCAGCGTTAATGATTCCAGATTAAAACATGTCCCGGGGTGTGTGTGTGTGTGTGTGTGTGATATCTGGGGTTCACACCAGGACAGGATATAATATATATTTCTATATACTTTTTGATGAGGCAGCGTCTTTTAACCTTTTCCAGATGTGACATTAGTACCTTCCATGTTAGCCGTCCTGTCTGTCTGCTAGAACAAGAGGGGAGCACGTCTACCTGTCTGTCTGCTAGAACACGGCAGGCAGACAGTGAGTGTTAGAGAGTCTCCCACAACTGTTAATGGTGTTGGACGTGAATATGTACATGCAGAGAGAGGGAGGAAGGGAGAGAGAGTGTGTGTTGTTGTCAGCCGGCTGTGTGTTGACTGATGAGGTTACACCCAAAGCATGAATAATGGAGAGGGCTGTGGGGGGGAGGAGGGGGGAGGAGGAGGAGGAGGGGGGAGACTCCACTCAGGGATTCAGTATAAAGTTGAGGTGAAGTAAAACACAAAGAAACAGAAAGTCTCCCTCATTATTTCCCTCTCTAAACTTCCTCCTTTTCCTCCATCACCTCCTCTCCCCTCTCTCCTCCTTTTCCTCCCCCCTCCCTCCTCTCTCCTCCCTCCCCCCTCCCTCCCTCCCTCCGATGATGCTGGCGTGATATCTGACGAGTGTACATGTTTCTGATGCCTGTTAGTGGCGGTTCCTTCTGTTTAGAAACAAACTCGGGCGCTCCGCCTGCTGTTCGCCGCGTCCAACGCTTCCAGCTGTCACTTCCACCGCCCGAATCTCGCCCATTACTCTCACTCTTCCTCTCACCGCGGCGTCCGGTGAATCCTGCAGGTCGTGTTTTCCCTGCTTCTCGTCTCGTCCTCTCGGTGTAGATTTGTCGTGACATCATCTTTCTCCACGGGAACTCTCACTCGTTTCATCGGAAGAACAGAGGACCGTCGAGCACCTCGTCTATGAAGCCAGATTATGACAGTGACGGAGGCAGATTCCCTGATTGGTTCCCTGATTCCTGCTGTGACAGAAACAGACTGCTCGTTTCCAGCTGGCAGATTTCACGTCTGTCCAGTAAACTTGGGGAGCTGATGGTTGCTGGAGCGTAAACGTCCTCCATCCTCCAGATCAGGAAGGAGTTAGCCTGCACTCTGATAGCATCCAGGACCGGCTCCCGAGCTTAAATATGAATCCCGATGCATCTCATGGCAAGACCTGCTGGACCTGAACCGACATGGGAGGAAGATTTCATGCTGAGGTCATTCTGACCAAAATAATATGAGATTCTCAGTAGAATCATCATTAAAACATGGTTAAAATGGCGTTAAAACACACTGGAATCACTTAATTATTGTTCTGTTAAGAATCAAATGTTTGATAAAACATCTCTTTTCTCTGTAGAACATCCTTTTAAGTGGAACAATCATATTATCTTAAAGAAGATGAGATGAGAATCCTTAACAGGATCAGCGGTCACAGATAATAGATGGATGGATAAATCATAAGATCTCCCTGCATAAAGAAAGGAAAATGAATACAAAATACAATTTATTTAAATTTGTAGCTTGTCTACCATGATAGTGATGATATTAACAGTTATTTGTTTGTTTATTGCGATACGTTCCATATCTCTTCCCTCTTCTGGATCCAAACTTACACCTCTCATTACATCCCTTCACAACCAGCGGCCGACACATGATTTTCTCTTCGTGATCAATCAATAGTTATTTCTGCACTTGTTTGCACTTAAAGCACGGAGCTGTATTAAAATCCCATCTGTATTTATTCCTCATCCAAAGAAGCTGCAAACATCGGACCGTGAAACCCAGGCAGGGATGCTGATAGTGCCTCTCAGAGTGTGTGTGTCCACGTTGGCTAGTGTCCTGCTAATGGACTGGTAGATGTCTCCAGAGGATGCAAACACACACACACACACACACACACACACACACACAGTGTTGCAGCTGGGATGTCTTTAAATCACGAGGAAGCTAAGATGTTTCAGAGAAAAGGGTTCAGGGTTCTGAGGAGAATAGAAACCAAGAGAAAACAGTAGTGTGTGTGTGTGTGTGTGTGTGTGTGTGTGTGTGTGTGTTGTACACACTGATGCAACAAAGCCGTGAGACTGTGTGAGAGAGTTTGTGGTTTCTGTTGGATTCCAGCAGGAGGAGAGAGAGTAGAGACATTTAAAAGCCATATCTCTCCCAGTGTGAGAGGTCTGCTGCTCAGATATCATTTCCTGCATACTGCTAAAATGGTGTTGCTTAGAGACATATTGACTGGCGTTGCTAGGATACCATTTTAATTGGCCGATGTGTGAAGCTGAGGCAGGGGGGGTTTCAGAGGGAGTGGGGCCAGCCGGAGGGGGGAGCAGCACTTGTGTTTCCCCGACACATCAAACCTCCGTTCTCCTCGCAGACGGAGACCTGAAGCCGAGAGGCGACGCCGGCTTTCGCAGAGACGATGTGAAGCCGATTCCTCTTTGAGCAGCGAAATGAAAGAAAACAAACAAAACTCACTACAGCAGACGGTCGCTGCAAGAACTTTTTTATTGGTTGCCATGGCAAATAAAAGATAAAGCCAAATAATGAAATTCACAGGTCAAGGAACACCTTACCTGGCTGGAATGTGGGCCTTGTTTTGCCGCCTCAAGCTGATTGGAGATCAGTTGAAAGGACGGTGCACGAGGCTGGGGATGGACTCATCAATGGAGTCGTTTAGTTTCCTCTCCGCTCCTCTGAGAGCTTATCCAGGTGACTCAATTTCCCTCCGGCGAGTCTGATCAAGCGCTTTGAGGCTAAGCTCGAGGATGAAGGGAATTATCGGCGGATCAATACCGACCCTTCCACCCGTCAACAATGGTCCATTTACAACGCCTTCAGAAGGCGTGATGACTTTGGCACTCCAGGCCACTCCAGTCCCGGCACGCCTGGAAGGCTATTGTGACATTGTTTAGACTAAAAAAGCCAGAGTCACATGATGCCATCGTGACAGATTGCCGGTTGCTGTTGTAGGAAGATGGGCTTATGCTGCTGTCTGTTGTCCCACTCCATCAGGGTGAGTCTGTGGACTTCCCTGCAGCAGCTTTAGACAGCCTCACACGGGTTACCACGACGATCCTTCGTGTAGGAGTAGTAGACGTGTTTTTGACAAATACAAACCTGGATTCTGTCATCACGTCTCTAATGCAGCTGTTAGACTGGCGAGAAATAGGCGATGCAGACAGAATCTTGATCGATATTTGATCAGCATTACCTGGTTTAACAGTTCGATCGGAGTGTACCGGCTTCACAAGCGGGGATCGGCAGATCCGTTAGAGGCTCCTCAGCTCTGATTGGTTGTTTGTTTTTCTTTGGGGGCGCGCTGGAATCTTGTAAATGTCACTGGGTTTAAACTAAACTACCCAGATGTGATAGCTGTGTCCCAGTTCAGCATCCTTGGGAGGATACGGAGAACGCAAATGCCAAACCAAGTGTCCTCCGAAATGAGACTACAGAGGATTTCTTGTTTGCGTCACAGTTGCCGTCGCCTAGCAACCAGCTGCGGTAGTCAAGAAAGAGCCTAGATTATGTAACTGTTTTATGATTAAAAAGTGGAGCCAGAAATCATATTCTATTCTTTTTATTTGATATCCAATTATCAGCAGCTTTCATTGGGTCTTAGTTTGGACTGTGAAGGATCCATCCGGTGGAAACCTCAGAATCCGGGGAATGTGAGGCGTGCAGACTTCAAACGCAGGACAAGAAACAAACAGAAATTTGGACCATAACCTTAACCGATGCTAAAAGGCTGGTGTATAACTCTGTTAAAGCACAGACGTGAGGGTGGTGTCGGCCTGCTCGTTCATTTCTTTCGCTGAATCTGTACTACGTGGTATTTTGCTGATATAAACTATATACTGTTCAAATTTATATTATGTGGCCGGTTTGCATTTGAATATCGTCTTTTATATTGTCTTCAGCCCACATCCTCCAACCACCTCCACCTCTCTCCTCTCCACACTTCCTCATCTCCATCGGAGACGCTCGAGATGGAATAATTCCCCCTAACTAGACCGACCTCTGTAATCACTGATTACCACCTACAACTCCCTGAAATCAGCCACCGCCATCATATGACAAAAGAGTGTGTGTGTGTGTGTGTGTGTGTGCACTCCAGGGGAATGTTGTGCTAATACATGTGTGCAGATATGTGGGCGGATGATAATGACATTTCTTGTTCACCTTAAGAAGATGAGAAGAAAATAGACGAGATCTGAAACAAACGCACACACACGCACACACAAACGCACACAAACACGCACACACACACGCACACACACGCACACACAAACGCACACACACACGCACACACCACACACACACACAAACACGCACACACACACGCACACACAAACGCACACAAACACGCACACACACACGCACACACACACACGCACACGCACACACAAACGCACACAAACACGCACACACACACGCACACACACGCACACACAAACGCACACACACACGCACACACACACACACACACACACACACAAACACGCACACACACACGCACACACACACACAAACACGCACACAAACACGCACACACACACGCACACACACGCACACACAAACGCACACACACACGCACACACACACACACGCACACACACACACGCACACACAAACGCACACACACACGCACACACACACACACACACACACACAAACACGCACACACACACGCACACACACACACAAACACGCACACAAACACGCACACACACACGCACACACAAACGCACACACACACGCACACACACACACGCACACACACACACGCACACGCACACACAAACGCACACAAACACGCACACACACACGCACACACACGCACACACAAACGCACACACACACGCACACACACACGCACACACACACACAAACACGCACACAAACACGCACACACACACGCCTGGTGACCACGCCGGCTCGGGTCAATTACTCTACCAGATAGAATCTCTCGGATCTCGTTAACAGAAAATCAGGGCTACTTACCTCAGGGGCGCGTGGCAGCCCTCTGTGTGTGTTGTTGCTGTATGTGTTTACAACGAAGCCTTTGGTGATAAATAAGTATATATATATAATGACAATATTGAACCTCGTCCCGCGGGCGTTATAACATAGACACAAGCACACGCACAAACTTGTAAATGCCGACAGTAATACACACTGCGAGTAATCACCGCGGTGTGTTCGAGGGGCGCCAGCAGAGAGACGGCGGATCTCCTCCCAGGTCAGTGATCCCTGTGAATTATAGATCACAGCTTTTTCTATCGCAGGTTATAGTCGCGCCCTCGGGGCCGAGCTTGGCAGAAGGAGAGAGAAGAGAGGAAAACAGGGTGAACTCAACGACACACTGGCTTTTATTTGCACAAAAGAAGTCTCAGAAAGAAACACAGACTGTGTGTAAGAAATAGTCGTAGTCACGGTGATGCCACCCATTGGTTTGTGGACTTTCAGGCATCGATTTCAGCCTTTCGTCAGTTAGATTTTTGCAACCAGTGAAGGAAGTGACCATATTTGGACTGTGGAGTAGCGGCAGGTGAACCTGACAGGTGGGTCTGACGAACCTTACTGGATCCATCTGGATTCTGCTAACTAACATTGGTAGCGTGATAGAGACCTGTCAATCAGCAGGTAAGCCCCTCCCCCTAAGAAGTAGGACCATTTTCTCATAGACTTCTATACAACCAGAGAGGAGTCGCCCCCTGGTGGCCAGCAGAGAGAAGTAGGACCATTTTCTCATAGACTTCTATACAACCAGAGAGGAGTCCCCCCTGCCCGAGCCTTCTGATGTTCCACCGCCCCCCTGGTGCCAGAGAGAGAAGTAGGACCATTTTCTCATAGACTTCTATACAACCAGAGAGGAGTCGCCCCCTGGTGGCCAGCAGAGAGAAGTAGGACCATTTTCATAGACTTCTTGTTGGGAACAGATGGTAAATATGAACCCTGCAGTCTCCCATTGTTATCATCCGACTCCTGATTTCCCGGAAGAGGATTTTATTTGCATTTACGACACAAAACGGTGTAAACCCGCCCATAAACGTGGAACATCAGTTGTTGGTTTAGGAGCTCAAATTGCCTGAAATCTACAAAGAGCTTGATAACGGCTTCCAGACAGCCCAGCAGCACTCCTTCAGAAGTTTATATTCAACTTACATATTTCCTCACTTTTATTCATGCATTTAAAGCCAACATGTGTGGAATTCTCATGTGATAACAGCACAGGTTTGGGGGGAGTCTGCAATAATCCGCTTGTACAGGTTGTGTCTTTAATGTTTCATACTTAAATTTGGTGGTTGGTGGGTTTTCTTTGATGCTGTGTTATCACTCGTGGCCCCAAACCAGCTGGGGGCCAGTTGAGAGTCGGGGTGAGAAATCGGCAGGGAGGAAATAGCAGCGTGAAACAGGCAACGTCTTACAACAACATGTCACCCAAAATATAATGCAGTTTGCTGCAGCAGAGTGCAAGTTTGACAGTGGACAGACACAGAGATGCACCTTTATTCACTCACTCACTGATGCACGCACACATCCCAGCGGAGATAATAACGTTAATTAGCATCTAATCTAAGCCATTAACCTTTTTAGTGGAAAAATAATCAAAAAATGATCATAAATCATAAGATATGCATACATGAAAATGTCATTCATCCTGTGCAAACCCATAATTTCAGTCTCATCCCTTCTCAAAGTGAACACATTACACATACAGCACATTGGGGTGACCACAGGGGTCAATATCCAACGAAGACAGGAATAATATTTTCCAATCCATCAGCATGTTCTTATTTCATGACTAAGTGCCTTTAAAGCACTCAGGATCTCTTGAAGGAAAACTGCTCAAAGTCCTATTCATCACGACCGTTCATGCAGACGCATCCCCGTCCTCGGTAATTGAATCTCAGCGTGGCGGTCGTTAGGGAGTCATCGGGGTAAACTTCCATTAACACATGATGGTACCGAGCTTTAATTCTGTAATCGCAGTGATTTCTGTGTGGATGAACACCAGAACGAACCGACTGGACGAGTCCACGCCCGAGGAAGTTTGCATGTTTGAGTGTGTGTGTTTGTGTGTGTGTGTTCATGTACAAGCCATTTACTGTGATAATGGAAGTCAATACAGCCCGTGTGATTCGGCGTCCCGTGGGAGCGTTTGTCTTTGAACAGAGTGCCGCCCGCGGAGGAACGGCCGAGTGAACAGGAACCTCGATTGTGTCGCTGAATCACTGCACTGTGACTTGTGACAGTAAAGCCGACATGAGCCACTGACTCCGCTCTCCCGGGTGTACCGGAGTCGATCACGTGGCGTTCACGCGCGTCGCTCTTTTTAAACGTGTCTGAGTCACATGTGGAACTTTTGCTGCTCCTACAAGCTTTACTTTTACAGGTATTACGGTAGCGGCCACTTTAAATATCGTGCTAGGAGTGTATCTTCGGTACGGGATGTTTGGTTTGGTTTTTATCTACGACTCCTGCAGGACGGACCATCCGGAGCGAACGTCACAGTATTGGCAGCTGTAACATGCTAGTTGGTTTAGCCCGGTTAGCCTATCATCAGCTCATCCAGATCAGTAGGTTCACAGGAACGTCTCCTCACAGTCCGTATGCTGATGATAACGTGGTGTTTCAGAGCTAAAATCACCATTATTGCTGAATCTGACTGCAAAGTATAATTTGGCATCGTAGAATATTCAAGTTCTTTCCTAGTGAATTTGTGAGGAAATGTGCGACTCTTTACTCTCACATTTCTGAGTTATTTCCCAGAGTCGTGCCCCTACAATGGCTCTAATACACCATCGTTCATTACTCAACTGTATATAGATTGTAGTTGTTTGTTGCTATATTAATGCTCTGAATATTATATAGAGATAAATATTGCTTTTTAAAAGCCTGATCTCTTAAATGTAAAGAATCGTGCTTTCTCCAGCCTTGGAAAACTGGCGGAGAAAGCCAAAGTTTGACAGGCCTGTCGTGCCTCGATACAGTTGCTAAGCTACGATTGGGTAGTCGGTGTGTTTTCAGTGAGCAGTTAAGTCCCTGAATAATTAAAAGGTGGCAGAGATAAGGTCAGGAGCGTTAAAGCAGGAGCTCCAGTCTTATCTGACGGTTTGCCGTGTTCACGCTCTCAGCTCAGGAACTCCTTGACGCCGTCGCCACCATGTCATCTCTCTTTTTTTAATTTCATTCCTGTCTCTCTGGAGAAAGTCTCGCTTTGACAAACTTTGAAAAGATTTCCCCTCAAGGTTTCATTGCAGCAGCAGTGATTGACCGCTGGATCACTGCACTTGGAGCTGAATGTTGGCGGTGATTGATGCCGACAACTAATTGTTACTAATTGCGTCTTATAAGAGAAGCTAGGGGAGATTTTTAGTCGGACCTCGGGTTATTCCTGATTCTCAACCAATATACAGTAAAACCACAAAACAGCACTTTCAATTCCCCGCGGGCTTCGAGCTCGGACTAAAAGCTTTTGGAGGCTTGGAACAAACTTGAAGCAGTGAATTGGGGGGAAGAGTGAAAGATGCTCGTCTATTTTTACTTGTTATCTTCTCCTCCCCGCACGCGGCCTGTCCACCTTCAGAAGCCCTTCAACCGTCAAATGAATGCAGGGAAGAAAACCTTAGTTCTGGAAACAAATCTTCTCCGAGGAGAGAAGGGCTGTAAAGGATGAACAAAGACTTTTTATAGACAGGCACGATCTGACCGTCTGTTTTCTCTCTTTTGTTTCCCCAGGTTTATGAGAGAGGAACCAACGTGGAGCAGTTTGTGACCCGTTTCCTCCTGAAGGAATCGGCCAATCAGATCCAGTCTCTTCTGAGCTCGGTGGAGAGTGCTGTGGACGCCATCGACGAGCAGCACAGCAGCCAATCAGGGTGAGCCAATCAGGGCGTCAGGCTGTCAGTAAAGTGAAGCCACCGCTGACGTGCCTTCAACTTCCGTTCTGTCTATCGGCCATCAGAGGGTAAATAAGGGAAGCTAGCTTTGTTTACAGCTTCATGCCAGAATCCACATGGATCCAGATCCAGTATGGCTGCCGCTCTGTCGCTTGTGTTCATCAAATCCACCCGTCGCTCCTCCACAGTCCAAATATGGTAACATCCTTCACTGGTTGCAAACATTCCAAGATGGCAAACTTGAGGCTTCAAAACGGTTACCATGACTACGTCATGTCTTTGTCAGGCCTGTTCAGCTGGCTCGCTAATCAGTTCTTTTTTACAAATAAATAACATTAAAAAACCTACTAATAGTCGACATTTGGCAGCAAAAAATCATCATTTTCTTGCACAATTAAAAATCGAATTCATAACTGATTTTTGATATCTATGATCCAGGCATCCGGGGAAGGAGCATAGCTCTTTATTATCAGCTCTTTATTATCAGCTCTTTATTATCTTGTGTTTTCAAGAAGTGGCCGTGATTCTAAGGGTCGGCACAGAGAGTCAGCAGCCCTAAAGGAAACCAGCGTTTCAAGCTCAGATCTTCTCTGGTTATAATGTCTGTCCTTCTCTCTCTCACACACACACACACACACACACACACACACACACACACAGAAAACCCATCTTTCATCCTGTTTATCCCATTTTCATCAGCCTCCATCTCTCCCTTGTTCCTCTTCATCCTTCACCCAACCTAATTCTGTTATTCTCCCCCTGCTCCCTCTCTCCATTACCTCTCCACAAGCCCGCGTTATTTTCTCATCACAATCTCTCCCCCCTCTCCCCCTTCTCCCCCTTCTCCCCCCTCTCCATGTTGCAGTCATCTACCTGCCAAGGTGAGCCCGCGGATGTCAGAGAGGCGCAACGAAAACGCCGTCCCCGACTATCCCCCGAACAACAGAGTCACTGCCAGGGAGGCTGTCAGGACCATCAACACGGCTTCAGGTGACACACACACACACACACACACACACACACACACAAACACACACACACATACACACACACACACACACGCACACACACACACACACACACGCACACACACACACACACACACACATACATACACACACACACACACACACACACACACACACACACACACACACACACATACATAAACACACACACACGCACACACACACACACACACACACACACACGCACACACACACACACGCACACACACACACACTCATCCCCAGGTGATTAACTTTGTAACGCTGCTCAATCAGCCGCCTGCACAGGTTTGATGCATCTTCCCTACCGGCGCCGACACGGCAGCACGGATGGACCTGGAGGAGGAGGAGTGGAGGTGGGAGGGGTAGGGGGGAGAAAGAGGGGGAGAATGAGGGGGGAGGGGGGAGAAAGAGGGCGAGGGGGAGAATGAGGGGGAGAAAGAGGGGGAGGGGGGAGGAAGACGTTGAAGGTGAGCGGACACGAGGAATTAAAAGAAGTTAAAGTCGAAGCTTTAACGGTGTATAACTATGGAGAGGAATCCCCTCCCCAGTGAGTTTAGTGTTTGGGTAAATGTTGGAAACCTGATGGGCTGGGACCTGGGAGGATATTCGCTTATGTCCCTCCCCCCCCCTTCCCCCCCCCCTCTCCTTCCCCCCCCCCCCGTCCCCCCCTCCCCCCCGTTCCCCTCCCTTTCCCATCTGTCCCCCCCCCCCCTGTCCCCCTCCCCCCCTGTTCCCCCCCCCTCCCCCCGCTTGTCCCTGCTTGTTCCCTCTTCCCCCCCCCCGTCCCCCCCTCTCTTTCCCTTTTCTCCCCCCCTCCCCCCCCTTCTCCCCCCTTCTCCCCCCCTCCTCCTTCTCTCCCTTGTTCCCCCCCTTCCTCCCTCTCTTCTCCCCCCTCCTTCCTCCCTCCCTTCTCCCCTTTCCCCTCTCCCCTCCCCCCCTTTCTCCCCTCCTCCCCCCCCCCCTGTCTCCCCCTCCTCTCTTTCCCCCTTCCCCCCCCCCTCCCTCTCTCCCTCTCCCCTCCCTCTCTCTCCCCCCTCTGTCTCCCCCCCCCCTCCCTCCCCTCTCCCCCCTTTCTCTCTCCTCCCTCTCTCTCCCCCCTCTGTTCTCCTCCCTCTCTCTCCCCCCTCTGTCTCCCCCCCCCCTTCCCTCCCTTCTCCCCCCTCATGTCTCCCCCCCCCTTCCCTCCCTCCCACCTCTGTACTCTCGCTCGCCTCTCTTCTCCCCTCTGGGATCTCTCTCCCTCCCCTCTCTCTCCTCCCCTCTGTCTCCCCCCTCTCTCTCTCCCTCTCTTTCTCCCTCCCTCCTCCCCTCCTCCTCTCTCCCCCTCTGTCTCTCTCCCCTCCCTCCCTCTCTCTCCCTCTCTGTCTCCCCCCTCCTCTCTCCCTCCCTCTCTCTCTCTCCCCCCTCTGTCTCTCCCCCTCCCTCCCTCTCTCTCCCTCTCTGTCTCTCCCCTCCCCTTCCCTCCCTCTCTCTCCCCCTCCTCTCTCTCCCTCCCTCTCTCTCTCCCCCCTCTTCTCTCCCCCTCCCTCTCTCTCTCTCCCTCTCTTTCTCCCTCTCCCCCTCCCTCTCTCTCCCCCTCTCTTCTCCCCCTCCCTCTCTCTCCCCCCTCTGTCTCCCCCCCTCCCCTCTCCCTCCTCTCTCCCCCCTCTTCTCTCTCTCCCTCCCTCTCTCTCTCCCCCCTCTGTCTCTCTCCCTCCCTCTCTCTCTCCCCCCTCTGTCTCCCCCCTCCCCTTCCCTCCCTCTCTCCCCCCTCTGTCTCCCCCCCTCCCCTTCCCTCCCTCTCTCCCCCCTCTGTCTCTCTCCCTCCCTCTCTCTCTCCCCCCCTCTGTCTCTCTCCCCTCCCTCTCTCTCTCTCCCCCTCTGTCTCCCCCCCCTCTCTCTCTCCCTCTCTTTCTCCCCCCCTCCCTCTCCCCTCCTCTCCTCTCTCTCTCCCCCCTCTGTCTCTCTCCCCCCCTCCCCTCCCTCTCTCTCCCCTCTCTGTCTCCCCCCTCCCTCTCCCTCCCTCCTCTCTCTCTCTCCCCCCTCTGTCTCTCCCCCTCCCTCCCTCTCTCTCCCTCTCTGTCTCCCCCTCCCCCTCCTCCTTCTCCCCTCCTCTCCCCCCCTGTCTCTCCTCCCCCTCCCTCTCCCCCCTCTCTCCCCCCTCTGTCTCTCTCTCCCCTCCCTCTCTCTCTCTCCCTCTCTTTCCCCCCTCTCCCTCTCCCTCCCTCTCTCCTCCCCCTTCTTCCCCCCTCCCTCTCTCTCCCCCCTCTGTCTCCCCCCTCTCCCTTCCCTCCCTCTCTCCCCCCTCTGTCTCTCTCCCCTCCCTCTCTCTCTCCCCCCTCTGTCTCTCTCCCCCTCCTCTCTCCTCTCTTCCCCCCTCTGTCTCCCCCCTCCCCCTTCCCTCCCTCTCTCCCCCCTCTGTCTCCCCCCTCCCTCCTCTCCCTCCCTCTCTCTCCCCCCTCCTCTCTCTCCCTCCCTCTCTCTCTCCCCCCTCTGTCTCTCTCCTCCCTCCCTCTCTCTCTCCCCCCTCTGTCTCCCCCCTCCTCTTCCTCTCTCCTCTCTCCCCCCTCTTCTCTCCCCCCTCCCTCTCCCTCCCTCTCTCCTCTCTTCCCCCCTCTGTCTCTCCCCCTCCCTCCCCTCTCTCTCCCTCTCTGTCTCCCCCCTCCCCTCTCCCTCCCTCTCTCTCTCTCCCCCCTCTGTCTCTCCCCCTCCCTCCCTCTCTCTCCCTCTCTGTCTCCCCCCTCCCCTTCCCTCCCTCTCTCCCCCCTCTGTCTCTCTCCCTCCCTCTCTCTCTCCCCCCTCTGTCTCCCCCTCCCTCTCTCTTCTCCTCCACCATCTGCTCGTTAACACTGCAGCGATGCTCGTCTCAACACTTTGCACCCACTCCAACAAACTGCTCAGAAAGACACTTCAGAAGTTGTTGGTTTGTGTCATCGCTCAGAGAGCAACTCAGGGAGCAACAAACACCCCGAAGGAACAGATTAAAGGGAGGGCAGACCCGATCGATCACTCGGCCTTATGTACGAGTGTCAGTCGCAGCTGCTGTTCAAGGTCGAAACAGTGGAACCGCTTTATCAATAACAAAAGTAATTGATCAACAAGTATCTGATGAGATCAGACTGAAGGGAATCCTTCCTTCCTGTTCACAAACCTTTTACAAGCCATTCCTTCAGTTTCTATCGTTATTCTGCACCGTCTGCTGATTGACGGCAGTTTTGCTGCACTTTAATGCTTCCCATGTGTATATAGTTCTTTAAATAATAGCCGATTATGAGCATCGTAAGTATTAAATCAACGGCATATTTGATGAAAAATGGAGACGGAGTGTGAATGTCAGGGAACACTTCATTAATGAGCTAACAAATTACACGGCGTGAGATTTAAAGATCGTTTTCACCTTCAGCCGATGGATTTATGAGTAAAACGTGTCGTTTGATTTGCTTTCACACCATAAAAGGAACCGCGACCAGAGTCCGGGGTGGAAACGCCTTTAGAACCAGAGTTCATGGTGACGCCACTAATTACCGTATGCCTTATAAAGGCAACACATTACTAAAGCGTGATTTATAGTTTATATAAGTAAAATCATACAACACCAGAAAAATCATTAACACGTAGAAAAACTGCTGGTGTTTGTATGATTACACCTGACTGAGTGCTTCTGAGCAAACAAAAGCATTGTTTATTGATTTGCGTGAGTGAACAGAAGAAGAAAGTGAGTCCCGTTGCTATAGCAACCATTCCTTCGATGTAAACGTGTCAAAACGTAGGAAAAGCACGCTGCCACCGTAAGTGACGTTCACGTCCAGCTCATTTTCCGTTGGTGGTGTAGCACTAGAGCATGGTTGGATTAGCAGGCTAGCTAGCTAGCTCGCTAATTTCACAATTTAATGCTACAGTTGTTGAAGACAATGAGCCAAATGTTGTGCTAACAGTCCCTCTGCCTCACTTACCCTACCTAGCTACCTTGCTAGCTAGCTACCATGCTACCTAGCTCCTTCCTGACGCGTGTCGTTACCATAGCAACTTACAACAAACCCCGTCTTCTTTTGTGCCCGTCTAATAACCGTGGAAACTGATTCAATGTCTCATTCTGTCGCCGTGGACGTGGTTTCGGCCGTGAACTCGAAGCCTTGAAGGGATTTATGTTTTAAATTACGAGCTCAGTGATGCGGTTCAGCGAGGGGAGCGTTACATTGGTTTCTATTCATCTTGTATTTTCTTTTATTGGCGTGGCGAACACACGCAGAGATTCTGACATCGCTGCCAGTTTGGACGTCGGTGACGGCTCTTTTATTCTCACACGGCTTTGATTCTTTGAACCCTTAATCCCTCATGACGCTGCCTGCTCGCCCTGCTGGGAAACTGGAGTATAACCACAGGAATATAAATATAAACACAGGAAGCCAGAATATCTGTGAATTTCAGCAGAAAGTCATATTATTGCATTACTGTACTGATGGGCCTGTCCTCCGGGGAAGGAAGAAATCGAGTGGAGTCGTATCTCCTTTGAAATGAGTCAGTCCAGGATCCGTGGCCCCGTTGACCCCCCTGGATCCAGACCTGCGATATGAGCAGAGATGACCCAGGTCACTGACAGTGACATAGCAGGCCAATAAAACAACAGCAAAGTGGTGCTGGCTGATAAAGTACCCGCGGTGAAGAGGAGTGTTTATGACACACAAGTGCACCCGAATGGGGAAATGAAGGAATTAGACACAAACCAAGGAACTGATTAAAATCCACTCCGTTATTTCTGTATTTCTTTAAAGTTGTTTTCATTATTCCGGCTTTGTTGTCGTGAAGCATCTGAATGAATGAATGAAGGTTATGCCTTCTATTCATGTGTTTATTCTGTTGCTCATTGGAAGCGATTTTTTTTAAAGTGCATATTATATATTATTCTTTAGAAGGAAAATTAATGAAATTAAACGTCAATCATGACAGAAAAAACAATTTCCGCACATATAGGGATTCAGACTTTTCTTCCCATGATGCCTTCTGATTGTAGATGCTGTAAACAGGTAGCGGGACTCAACACACATTTTATTATTAATGAGGATAGAACTGTTTGTGCTGAGCGTTCAAAATAAGTCTCATTATGAAGACTTCTTTGTAGGTTATGCATATTTAATTTCCCACACAGACGTCGCAGCGCTGCCAGGTTGAACAGACTGTAAGTGACATCCAAGTGTCATTTCTACGCACAGGGCTGATTTATATTGGAAAGCTTCTCTGAGGGAAAGGAGGAATATATTCCTGTTGGATGTTTAAAGATGACAGACTGACAGGTTCTTCAGTTCTTCCTCTCAGAGTGAAACCCGGGAGTTTACAGCCAGTCAGACAACTACATGCAGACGTGTCTGGACATATTTATACAGCGGATAATCATTGTTTTTAGTTTACAGATGAGAGACGATCCAGCAGCCACAGTCTAACGCTTTTCTTTCACGTCCCCACTGAGCATTAAAAAGATTAACACTTAAATCTGGAGAAGGCAATTTATTTTTTGTTAATAAGCAAAACGATTTCAGCTTATTGCAATTCAAGGGCAGCCATCAGCCAGCTACTTATTAAGTTTTCATAGTTGTTATTGAACAATTTTCACTTATTAATGAAAACAGTAAACAAATATAATTGATAATAACTTGTGTTACATATTAATGTAAAATATGTAATGTATGTTTCATGTTTGATTAACGCCGTCTTATGTTGTCAATCATTTGTTATCTGGTTATACATCAGTTGAATTCATTAATTTATGAATTCTTTAAACTCTACTGCTTATGAACGTGATCATACGTCAACCTCCGCTTCTGAAAAGTGCCTTAAACTGTCGTTCTCTCTGCTGGCCACCAGGGGGCGACTCCTCTCTGGTTGTATAGAAGTCTATGAGAAAATGGTCCTACTTCTCTCTGCTGGCCACCAGGGGGCGACTCCTCTCTGGTTGTATAGAAGTCTATGAGAAAATGGTCCTACTTCTCTCTGCTGGCCACCAGGGGGCGACTCCTCTCTGGTTGTATAGAAGTCTATGAGAAAACGGTCCTACTTCTCTCTGCTGGCCACCAGGGGGCGACTCCTCTCTGGTTGTATAGAAGTCTATGAGAAAATGGTCCTACTTCTCTCTGCTGGCCACCAGGGGGCGACTCCTCTCTGGTTGTATAGAAGTCTATGAGAAAATGGTCCTACTTCTCTCTGCTGGCCACCAGGGGGCGACTCCTCTCTGGTTGTATAGAAGTCTATGAGAAAATGGTCCTACTTCTCTCTGCTGGCCACCAGGGGGCGACTCCTCTCTGGTTGTATAGAAGTCTATGAGAAAATGGTCCTACTTCTCTCTGCTGGCCACCAGGGGGCGACTCCTCTCTGGTTGTATAGAAGTCTATGAGAAAATGGTCCTACTTCTCTCTTGATGTATTATCTCAGTAAACATTGTAAACATGAGTTTATGGTCTCAATCTCTAGTTTCAAGTCTTCTTCAATCCAGCATGATGTTCATTTAGTACATTATGATCCATTTAGAGTCCACCAGACCAGAAAGCAGGGGATGCTTTAGGGGGCGGGGCTTACCTGCTGGTTGACAGGTCATTACGGTGGTGTTGGAGTTGTGTTCAGGGCCGTGTGACGGCAGGTGATCCCAGCTGGGTGGGTTGTACCATAGATCCTGGTATGGTTTAAAAACGACTTGGTTCTGGATTCTTTCAGTCGATACCTTCAAAGTTAATGAACACCGATATCCTCCCCTCCCCCGCCTCCTCTGCAGCCGATTGTTGGCTGTCAAGCAGCTCCTTGTTTCCACGAGTGGATGAATCTGTCCTACTTCCTCATCGTTCTCCACTAACGGCTACCAGCGCTCATGTAAAGGCATCTTGAGATGTGGTTTCATATCGTCGAGGCGTGTGTGAGACGGGAAAGAGCAGACACAACCAAAGGGCAAAGAAAGGAGCTGGAGAGCTAAAAATACCCCCACCTTTAAGTTGAACATTTGTTTGTTTTTCACGTCAGTGCTCTTCTCCTCCAGGATGAACTGCAGTTTATCTCTCGGTGCTTCAGATGCACTTCAGCCAAGGGAACATGAGCTTCACTTGAAATGTAGAACTTAAATATGCCTTTAATGGCCGTGTATATTAAATTGGGCCCATTTTTCTTTGGAGCATATTAGTTGCCCGGTGCGTTAATGTGGAAAACGGACTGCAAGCGTTTAATAAAGTCAATTAATCCTCATTAATGATGTATTATTTCACCGCATGTGTGCTCTGCATGGGCTCGGCAACGGAGAGGAATGGAACGCGTCCGATCCTGAAGAAGCCGCCGGGCTGCAGGTTAAATCCATCATTCATCACTACGTTGTCTTCACTAAATGAATCCATCAATTCACGGTTCAAAGGTTCCTAGTTTGCGTTGCATGTTTTGTGAGTCGGCCTTTGAGACGGAGCCTGTGGAAGTAGAAAATAATGCACATTTCATGGTGTATTCTTTGTGGATTTGCTGGCTGTAAATTATTTATATGTATAAACGATATCCAAGAGGAGAAGGGAAGAGAACACGCGGAACAAAACGTTTGCGAGTTTTTGAGAGATGGCGTAATGAGCTCTTTTTTCTTCATGATTTAAATACTGGCTGCCAGAGAGTGGAAAGTTAAATTAGGTGAATGTGGAAGAACTCAAATCAGGTTTAATTGAGGAGGAAGTCAGCAGAGACCCTCCTCCCCCTCCTCCTCCTCCTCCTCCTCCTTAAAGGCTGTAAGTCCTCACACTCTTCTATAATTGAGCGCGATGCTTACTTTCTAGTCTATCGGAAATGACCACTTGGCTTTTGTCTCCGGGCGTCTCCATGGTAACGGGCTCTGGGTTTAGCTGATGAGTGTTTGCATGTGTTTGGGGTGGAGAGGGAGAGGCAGCTCCTAATTGACTGGCTGTTAAAGCTTTTAATGAAGAGTGGGCAGCCAATTCTCCAATTAACTGTGTGTGGGAGGAGAGGGGGGAGGGGGGGAGGAAACGAGAGAAACGAAGGGGGACAGGAAGACGATTAGAAGTGTGAACAACATGTTATTTTATTCCCATCACACCGTCGGTCAGGTGACCTTTTGACGGTCTGGGTCCTCGGAGAAACCTTTTGTATGATTTCCTTTGGGATCAATGTGAGGAGTGACTATGGTTTGCAACCCCTCAAGGTCTCCATTCAGTCCTGATCCCCTCTGGCCTTGGTCATATAGATCTAGGTGGTCTTGACCAACACACATAGATAAGCAACCATCATCGACAAAGAACACGAGTCCAGTTCTGGACTGCACATTTCCCCCGAACGTTAAATAGTTAAAGGTGCAATGTGATGAACTGCAGTTCCTCAAATGGCCACTCGAGGCTCGTCCCACCTGCTAGCTGTCTACTAGCTATCGTTTTAGCTAATCTGAGTTGCTGAATTGGAACCACAAATACATGCAAATGTTTTTGTTTGAATGTGTGTATTTGTTTTTTACTTACTTGATAATAATACGACAAATTATAGCCCGAAGCTCGTTTGGTACGGTCCAGAAAGGAGCCGGCTCCCACCATCACTCTTCCTTTAGCGTCTTTGAACGCACCACGTTCCTTCCCATAAACACATATAATTGCCGATTTAACGGCCACTTTGGAAGTCCCTCTCCACATGAAATATTCATGATGAAACAACAGAAATGAACACGGAGAGAGATGAAGATGAAGGAGTACGGTATCATTTCTTTATGTCCTGTGCGGGGGCTCCTCGGTTGGTCCACCATGTGACCAATCAGGATCCGGGGCTGCACCACTTCTCCAAAAAGCCTTTCAACACATCAGGATGACAAGTATTTCTTCTCAGGAGGAAGACGTGATAACCTCCGCTCAGGCTCGGGGAATTCTATTAATATCAGACATATTTGAATAAATGTAATCCGGCGGCGTGAGATGGGGTCCCGACCCCCCAGAGACCAGCAGGTTAATTTCATATCCGTATTTATGTTATATTATAATATGTGTGCATGTTTGTGTTGCAGGTGCAGTGGAGGTGAGGAAAGAAGGTCTGGATGCTCAGATTAACCGCCTGGCCGAGCTGATCGGCAGACTGGAGAACAAGGCAAGAACACACACACACACACACACACACACACACTTTGACATGCATAATTCCCCTGCAGGCTTATCCTCACCATAACCACTACCAAACCCTCACCATAACCAGAGTCTTACAGGATAAGGAGGAGAGAGTTTGATTGTCTGGAAATCTCATGAAAACAACAAAGAATAGTTTTGACTTTGTGTCTAAATTGTGGTTTTCTTGTGAAGTCTGAAGTTCCCACATGTTGGAGGAAACCACGGCCTTTTTAATAAACATATTCATTGGATGTAATTTAGCAGACGTTGTCATGAAGTCGTCGCCGGTCGACGTTTGTAAATCTGGACCAAAGAAACAAACTGATGTTAAAGAAAGAAAAGGAGAGACTACAGATGGAGAGGAGAGGTCGGAGGTCGGGAAGGAGAACCGCTGTCTTTTTCTATACTTCCTCCTCCTCCTCCTCCCTTGGTTCCTCCATCGTTACATCTATCTACCTTCCTCCTCCTCCTCCTCCTCCTCCTCCTCCTCCCTTGGTTCCTCCATCATTACATTTATCTACCCCCCCCCTCCTCCTCCTCCTCCTCCTCCTCCCTTGGTTCCTCCATCATTACATTTATCTATCTTCCTCCTCCTCCTCCTCCTCCTCCTCTCTTGGTTCCTCCATCTTTACATCTATCTACCTTCCTCCTCCTCCTCCTCCTCCTCCTCGCTTGGTTCCTCCATCTTTACATCTATCTATCTTCCTCCTCCTCCTCCTCCCTTGGTTCCTCCATCTTTACATTTATCTACCTTCCTCCTCCTCCTCCTCCTCCTCCTCCTCCCTTGGTTCCTCCATCATTACATTTATCTATCTTCCTCCTCCTCCTCCTCCTCTCTTGGTTCCTCCATCGTTACATCTATCTACCTCCTCCTCCTCCTCCTCCTCCTCCCTTGGTTCCTCCATCTTTACATCTATCTACTTCCTCCTCCTCCTCCTCCTCCTCCTCTCTTGGTTCCTCCATCTTTACATCTATCTACCTTCCTCCTCCTCCTCCTCCTCCTCCTCCTCTTGCCCCTGTTCCTCCATCTTTACATCTATCTACCTCCTCCTCCTCCTCCTCCTCTCTTAGTTCCTCCATCGTTACATCTATCTCCTCCTCCTCCTCCTCCTCCTCCTCCTCCTCTCTTGGTTCCTCCATCTTTACATTTATCTATCTTCCTCCTCCTCCTCCTCCTCCTCCTCCTTGGTTCCTCCATCTTTACATCTATCTACCTTCCTCCTCCTCCTCCTCCTCTCCTTGGTTCCTCCATCGTTACATCTATCTTCTCCTCCTCCTCCTCCTCCTCCTCCCTTGGTTCCTCCATCGTTATCATCTACTCTCTCCTCCTCCTCCTCCTCCTCCTCCTCTCCTCTGCCCCTCGTTCCTCCATCTTTACATCTATCTACCTCCTCCTCCTCCTCCTCCTCTCTTGGTTCCTCCATCGTTACATCTATCTTCCTCCTCCTCCTCCTCTCTCCTCTCCTTGGTTCCTCCATCTTTACATTTATCTATCTTCCTCCTCCTCCTCCTCCTCCTCCTCCCTTGGTTCCTCCATCTTTACATTTATCTACCTTCCTCCTCCTCCTCCTCCTCTCTTGGTTCCTCCATCGTTACATCTATCTTCCTCCTCCTCCTCCTCCTCCTCCCTTGGTTCCTCCATCGTTACATCTATCTTCCTCCCCTTCCTCCTCCTCCTCTCTTGGTTCCTCCATCGTTACATCTATCTTCCTCCTCCTCCTCCTCCTCCTCCTCTTGGTTCCTCCATCGTTACATCTATCTTCCTCCTCCTCCTCCTCCTCCTCTCTTGGTTCCTCCATCTTACATCTATCTTCCTCCTCCTCCTCCTCCTCCTCCTTGGTTCCTCCATCGTTACATCTATCTTCCTCCTCCTCCTCCTCCTCCTCCCTTGGTTCCTCCATCTTTACATCTATCTACCTTCCTCCTCCTCCTCCTCCTCCTCTCTTGGTTCCTCCATCGTTACATCTATCTTCCTCCTCCTTCCTCCTCCTCCCTTGGTTCCTCCATCGTTACATCTATCTTCCTCCTCCTTCCTCCTCCTCCTCTCTTGGTTCCTCCATCGTTACATCTATCTATCCTTCCTCCTCTCCTCCTCCTCCTCTTGGTTCCTCCATCGTTACATCTATCTTCCTCCTCCTCCTCCTCTCTTGGTTCCTCCATCGTTACATCTATCTTCCTCCTCCTCCTCCTCCTCCTCCCTTGGTTCCTCCATCTTTACATTTATCTACCTTCCTCCTCCTCCTCCTCCTCCTCTCTTGGTTCCTCCATCGTTACATCTATCTTCCTCCCACCTTCCTCCTCCTCCCTTGGTTCCTCCATCGTTACATCTATCTTCCTCCCACCTTCCTCCTCCTCCTCTCTTGGTTCCTCCATCGTTACATCTATCTACCTTCCTCCTCCTCCTCCTCCTCCTCTCTTGGTTCCTCCATCGTTACATCTATCTTCCTCCCACCTTCCTCCTCCTCCTCTCTTGGTTCCTCCATCGTTACATCTATCTTCCTCCTCCTCCTCCTCCTCCTCCCTTGGTTCCTCCATCTTTACATTTATCTACCTTCCTCCTCCTCCTCCTCCTCCTCTCTTGGTTCCTCCATCGTTACATCTATCTTCCTCCCACCTTCCTCCTCCTCCCTTGGTTCCTCCATCGTTACATCTATCTTCCTCCCACCTTCCTCCTCCTCCTCTCTTGGTTCCTCCATCGTTACATCTATCTTCCTCCCACCTTCCTCCTCCTCCCTTGGTTCCTCCATCGTTACATCTATCTTCCTCCCACCTTCCTCCTCCTCCTCTCTTGGTTCCTCCATCGTTACATCTACCTTCCTCCTCCTCCTCCTCCTCCTCCTCTCTTGGTTCCTCCATCGTTACATCTATCTTCCTCCTCCTCCTCCTCCTCCTCTCTTGGTTCCTCCATCGTTACATCTATCTTCCTCCTCCTCCTCCTCCTCCTCCTCTCTTGGTTCCTCCATCGTTACATCTATCTTCCTCCTCCTCCTCCTCCTCCTCTCTTGGTTCCTCCATCGTTACATCTATCTACCCGCTCCTCTACCTCCTCCTTCCTCCCTCTGGTCCAGTCCGGGTGAACATGTGAAGGCTAATGGAGCCCAGGCAGACTCAGCTGTTTGGGGAGCGACGAGGCCACGACAGCAGCAAGAGCTCAGAATAACCAAACACAATGTACTGCCAGCAGCGAGGGAGGGAGGAGGGGAGGGAGGGAGGGAGGGGGAGGCAGTGGGAGGAGGGGAGAATGAAAAACCTAAATATTTGATGGGTTTGGTGTACTGTACCTCCTCTCGCCTCCTTAGAAACGACCTTTAGCCGCCGGCCCTCGGATGCTGATTTAATACACTTCTAACAAAACTGTTTGGGTTTAAAAGGAATTGCTTCGCTCGGTCTCAGCGACCTCCGACCTCCGACGATGAAGCATTCGATAATCAGCTGTGATCCCGGGTCCCCCCTCCCGAGAGCCCATTACTCCCCCCGGGGTCCGACATGTTTGTCTCACGGCGACTTAACGCGGCCAGGTCCATTTCTAACCGTTAAACAGGAACGAAGACGGGGTTTCATGAGGAACGATCGTTTCTTATTGATTGATGCTATTAATATATATATATATATATATATATATATATCTACATCCCCTAAATGTGTTACGCATTGATTCAAAGACACTTCTTCAGTAAGTGATCAGAATAAAGTTTGTTTTCTTTATCGAACACAGAACATCTGTCTAATTCATCCAGATTAACGACTTCAATGAGCATCGACGCTGATTTATTTCCAAAATAAAGTGACCCAACCTGTTATAATACTCCGTCCTTCAGACTTCTGTTGCTCAGGCTGCTGCATATTTGTGTCTTTTTTCCCACGCTGGCAAAGAATGAACGACTCTCCCAAATCACTGCTACGGAACAGAGAACAAGCAGAAAAACACTTCACAGAAAAGAAATAGGTCACCAAATGACTTTTTCTTTTTTTTTTCATGCAAATGAAAGGACATTTTCCGCCGGATTACATTTTTGCAGAAGGCCCAGACATTATACTGCAGTAATCGCATCAAAGCGTGATGCGGCTCCGAGGAGGCGTTTCTCTGCCCTCGGCTGGTTTTACCTGCCGGGGTCTCGGCTTTAGAGAGGCCGAGCTGTGAATTCTGGGAGATGATATACTGCCGAGGCTGAATAATGACACGAGATAACGAACGCCAATGTTGCTTTGTTCCTGCTATATGGATAAAAAGTCACATCTTTTCTATATTAGCTATAATATTAACGCAGGTTTGACGTCACTCTTTGTAGTACATTACATCTTAAAGTCACTTCGGTGTCGGTTGTTAACACAACAAGTGTCACGTTGAGCTGAAATCTCTCCAATCTTTCCATCCGACAGCTCAAGTGTGTTTCTGCTAAAGTACTCAGACACTTTTCTTTCACAGCGGCAAACAGCGGCGCTCATCAGTCGCCGTGGCGACGGAAACCTGCAGCACTCGCTGTGATTTATTAGAGCAGGTTTTTATATAACTGACTCCCAGACGCCGAGCATGGAGAGGAGAGCTAGAAATCAATGTCTCATCATCACACTGGGTCCTCAAACACACACACACACACACACACACACACACATGAACACACTGTAGCATTAGCACACATCCGCTAATGTTGTTTCTGCTTCACCTAAGTTTTGTATTTGAATAATTGAAGAGAGAAACTCGTCGTCACAGGAACCTGGAGAGCAAAAGGTTCAAGGTGTGTTCAAACCAAACATACCGTAGCGGTCTGAGGTCCCCCAGAGGTCTAGATAGTAGCTCACATGAGTCCAGAGACCAGACCAGACTATGTGGAGGAACCAGAGACTGTCTGTGGTCCAAACAACAAGGTCTCTGCTGTATTTATGTCTAGATGACCTTATATGGAGTGTTGATGGAGCAGCTACGATGTTAGCGTAGCCTAGCACCATCAACCAGACTCCATTCAGAAAACCAGCGTTTTAACAGGAGTTATCTTGTCTTGCAGACAGACCTAACAAAGCATGACTCAGCACTTTTTACAAATTACCATTATTACGTCGTTATTTCAGCATTGTTTTTTATCCGTTTAATGCAATTAAATCACAAAATATTGTGTATTTTTAGGTTCATGCTGTTGTAGTAAACCAGCCGATGTGCATCTTGCTATTCAAAGTGGATACAGCTCAGTGATATTCAGCAAAGAGCACCTCTGGGTGATGTTATGATGAAATGTGCTCCGTGTTTGGTGTGAACACACCTTTAGGAATGGATTGAATGGTATATACTGCTCTAACATAAATAATTAGCATCCCACGTTAGCTTGTTTCCAAGTCGTGACTTTTTACCTGCTACATGATTTATAGCATTTGACTCAATCTTTCAGCATTTATATCTCTTTCACAGGCCTCTTTTTTTTAAACATATCTGCCGGAAACATGAAATCATCTCAACTGAGTTTTAGCCTTAGCTTAGCGTAGCATCTGTAGCTACGCTAAAACCAGTTGAGCCCTTGATGACGTCACTACATCCCCTTTATTTTACAGTCGGGGCTCATGAAGAATACATTAACCCTGACCAGCTGTAGCTGCTACGCCTTGATGTTCAGTTAGCTTTGCCATGGCAGTGTTCTTGTGTGTTTAGATTCCATGCTGACATAAATCATTCTGTTTCATTTCGAGGCTTGTTTCTAACCGGCATGCATCCACCTCCTCCTCCCAACATCTCCTGCCCAACTTCATTTTCATCTCAAACAGACGTCCCGTCCTGCTTCCTCAGTGTGAGCCACTGAATGTCGGCTTCAATCTGTTTGGCTGTGCTCGTCGTTGCTCCCGTTGATTGACACGTTGCCGCCGTTGTTGTTGTTGTGCTTCTCCTTGCAGACGGTCTCGCTTGATCTGCACCAGAGGCTAACAGACACAGATGGCACATCCAGCGCAGTAAGTAGACACTAAAAGGAACAATCATTGTGCATTACACTGCAACACACACACACACACACATGCAGCCGCAGGTTGCAGCATCACTTTACTGCACAAACCCTCAGGCGGAGCGCCACAACGGCCGAGTCACGACTTCTACACGGCGTTTCTGCACGTCCAAAAATAACCCTCAACGCCCGATCATTTTGAATTATTTCCCAGGATAAAGCTGCTTGTTTTGTTCTCGTTGTCTAGACCTGAATCATTAACAGTCACCGAGTATTCTCTGGGAGAATTAGCAGAGTCACACCCCGTCTTCTAATCCGAACACCCACGGAGAGAAAAGAACATATGAGTCGCCGTGGAAACATACTGCATGTTTAGGGGTTGTGTGATGAAGATCAGCGATTCACACGATAGAAAAGCCACGGGCGTCCGTGTGGGTTTCTTATCTTTTCAGGCTGTTAGAATTGAAACATGAATGAGAACATGTTCAGCCTGAACACCGATATCATTTCAGCAGAGACCGCTATCACACCTGTGTGCCTGCAGTCAAACGCTAAAGTGTGAGGGCGCCACCAATACAGCCCAAACGTAAGCAATCTGGAGTGAAAAAACAGATTTATGGTGTTGACATGGAGCCCTCTGTAATGCAAAGAAGATCCATGAGATGAGAGAAACCCCTGAACTCAGAGGAACTCTGGCGTCGGAGAGTGGTTGTAACGCTGTAGTCGCTGCATCGATTCTTGCTTATGAAGCAAAAAGGCTGCAGCGTTACTGGCACCCGGATACAGTTACAGTCCATCAACGCCAGTTAAAGTGAGAAATGGATCTAAAAAAAACAGTTTTCCATAGTTTCTTCATGCATGAATGACTGCCAGATGCATAAAAAACTCAAAAAGAGAGAAATACATCCAAATCATCAGAACTATATTATCCAGACAAGCATTTATTATCCGTCTGCATATCAACGCTCATTACACCGGGACAGGAAACAAGTGCACATAAACATTTATTACAAGCGACTGTTTGTCTATTTATAGAACACATAATCATTAATTCATCGCGTGTTTCCGGTGGTCTGGCACGTCGGAGGGAAATTCAATAATTTACTTCACCGCATTGTTGTCAAAACGGATTTGTGATCAGAGGTGCTCTTTCTAATTCATTGTGAATAGCAAGACACACATCGGCTGGTTTACTACTTGGGTACGAAGCCAAAATAAACAATTTTGTTGTGATTTAATTGCAGTAAACGGATAGAAATGATGCCGACGTAACATCACAGTTTGTAAAACTTGTCTCAAGTCGTGGTTTGTTAGGTCGGTCTGCAAGATGACAAGCAAACAACTTTTGTTTCTGGTTCTATCGGAGGTAGGCTATGCTAACACTGCAGCTGCTCCATCATCACTTAAAATAACGTCAGGCATAAATACGGCAGCGACCTTGTAGTTGTCTTTGTAGTCAAAGCAAAGCTTCGAGCTAAATGCTAATCCCAGCATGCTAATATGGAATATTGATATTTAACTGATTAGACATCCTGAGGGGAACCTACCGTCAGAATGTCAGGGCAGCAAGAAATGTTTGTAAAGATATTTCATAAAGAAGAAACCTTATGATGATGCTGGCGGATCACCAAAGTCAGTAGACCTTCAGTGTAATTTCATGGCAATCCAATGGTTTTTGTAGATATTTTAGTCTGAATCAACCGACCAACACTGCCGGCCACAGCACGGCCACTCAATCAGTGGAATAAATGTGACCCCTAGATCTGGACAAGGAGTTCAAATGACCAGATCTGCCTGTCGGAGACCAGCGTGATAATAATCACCTATTCCACTTTTACTCACAGCAGGCGAGCCACTTATTGGTCTCCATGAGCCGGCAGCAGGCAGGAAGACAAAATAGTCCGGTTGTCATGGTTACAAGCAGAACAGGTGTTTATGAGCGGCTGCTCATCTGAGAGGGAGACGTAACTGCCTTTAAAATGCATCTCAAAGGAAATAACTGAAGCACGAGGGAGATATTTAAAGGCAGGAACCAGAAAATAACTTTAACATCTGAAATTCAATCATGGCTGAAATAACCACTTCCCCAGTTTGCTATGGCTGCTTGTTGGGAGTATTTATTATCTTTTCCGTCGTTCCTTTCAAACAATTATTTTTTATTTTTACATTTATCAGCACAAATCAGCTTTTTAGAGGCTGAAATATATTATATATGACAAATATTTCCACAAAAACTGCCCCTTGTAAATGTGCGTGTGTCTTCAAATACAGCAGCCAAGTTCAATATTTCCTCACGTAATTTGCATTTATTGAAGGCAGACTTCAGCAATTAGTCAGCGACTGTGCTTCCAAGCTGGTGTGCCTCTTTGTAAAAACATCTGTCAGGAAAATATGTTTCTGGATCCAAGTGGGAAAAAAATAAAACAGAAAGACGTTTTCTTATCAACCCTCCACCCTTCATTTCAAATAGTAATAATAATAATAATAACACATTATATTTAAGGGCACCTTTGTGAACACAGAAGGACACCTTAAAGTTCAAAATGAAATGAAACAAACAACGATCTCATTATTCAGCCGTAAACATCATCACGGGTCTCCTGCTCATCACAAGGTCGAGCTCCTCTTCACCTTTCCATGATTCTGCCCTTCCCCTCCCCCGACCTCCCATTCTCCTTCCGGACCAAATATTCAAACGTGATTACTCGTTATCTCCCCTTCTCTTCGGGGTTGAAGCAATCATCCCTTCGCTTCGTGTGAGTCACATCACAGGGATCATAACGAGATCTCACGCTGCAGAAGAAGATGCAGAGATCTTTTAAAGCCCGCCGGCGTGGAGCTGCATTAGCATGTGCATTGTTATTGGTAGTGGACGCCGGTGAGAACGGCTGGCGGAGAATGAGTCCCGTCATTGTCAAGTAGGTGAATGCAATGTATGTTGTCAATCTTTTGATCCTCTGGAGGCGCATCAGAGGAGCAATAATAGAAGCTGAGGGTTATGGTATACTTAAACAACAAAAATGTAAAGGGACGAGGGACAGAAGGGCAGATATTAATACACGAATGAAGGAAAGGACGATAAAGAAACAGTAAATACTTTTAATAGCGCCTGAAGTGTTTTTGTTTTTTTTAAATCTCAACAGCACCAATTAGTCAAATATGTAATTCCCTCTGTTTTCCTCATTCCGTGCAGCATCTTTGCACAGCTGTTTATGCAAATGAAACGCATAATTGATGAGAATGCACTCGGCACAGAGCGCCGACTGTTCTCTATCGCAGAGCCGCCGCCTCCGAATTACTGTCTGCCACCTCGGTTTGATCTGCCGAGATAAATATCACACGCATGCCGCGATGTTTAACAGCCAACCTGGATGTTGCAGACCTGCAGACCGCTATAGCAAGGCTGCTACTCCCTCGGTACGAAAGGGGGGCCTGGATACCGATCCACAAACCCTCAGCTGTCTGCTGGTCTGCATCCACAATAGAAGTCCTCTTTAATATCAGGATTACACAAACTCTTCACTTCTTCCGTCGCCAACAAAAAAACCTCATCTGTTCAGTCGGACATCCTGCAGTTCTAGAAAGTGAAGCCAAGCCTAAAGTGCCTTAAACCTGCATTCTCTCTGCTGGCCATCAGGGGGCGACTCCTCTGGTTGCAAAAAGAAGTCTGATTGCACACATCGTGTCTTTTCAAAAAACTTTCGTCATCAAAGGAAGTTCCCGACAAACTTACATAGGTTTTGGAAAAGAGCATGGCTGTCTACCAGGCAAGTGCCCTGGAATTTTCTCTACTAGCCACCAGGGGGCGACTCCTCTCTGGTTATATAGAAGTCTATGAGAAAATGGTCCTACTTCTCTCTGCTGGCCACCAGGGGGCGACTCCTCTCTGGTTGTATAGAAGTCTATGAGAAAATGGTCCTACTTCTCTCTGCTGGCCACCAGGGGGCGACTCCTCTCTGGTTGTATAGAAGTCTATGAGAAAATGGTCACTTTCTCTGCTGGCCACCAGGGCGACTCCTCTCTGGTTGTATAGAAGTCATAGAAATGGTCCTACTTCTCTCTGCTGGCCACCAGGGGGCGACTCCTCTCTGGTTGTATAGAAGTCTATGAGAAAACGGTCCTACTTCTCTCTGCTGGCCACCAGGGGGCGACTCCTCTCTGGTTGTATAGAAGTCTATGAGAAAATGGTCCTACTTCTCTCTGCTGGCCACCAGGGGGCGACTCCTCTCTGGTTGTATAGAAGTCTATGAGAAAATGGTCCTACTTCTCTCTTGATGTATTATCTCAGTAAACATTGTAAACATGAGTTTATGGTCTCAATCTCTAGTTTCAAGTCTTCTTCAATCCAGCATGATGTTCATTTAGTACATTATGGTCCATTTAGAGTCCACCAGACCAGAAAGCAGGGGATTCTTTAGGGGGCGGGGCTTACCTGCTGATTGACAGGTCGCTACCCATGTAACAACAAAACTTGTAACAAAAAATTGGGATTGAGGAAAGAAAAGATGTCATTTCAGGAAGCAAATTCCCACTGTGTGGTTAACGAGCGTGAACATGTGGTTTAAATATTTGAACGCGTGCGAGCCGATAAGAGCCGATTGTAGAGAAATGAAACAGACAGTCGTGAGGTGAGAATGTGAAGTTCAAAGACACGTTCGGGACGGTGTGAAGACCCTCATGAAAAATAAATCAGGAGGCTATAAATATGGATATTACTGTGTGAGCAGGTCATGCTCTTTGAATTATCCGTAATTCTCCGACAGCAGCGGTGCTGACTCAGACACGCCGAGCCAAAGTGTGAAATGAGTCCTTGGCTTTACAGCTCATGTACTTTCATTCAGCAGAGGAGGCATTTATACGTGAAAATCATTCTTTGCAAACATTTTTGCAGGGGAAGAAGAGTCGGGGGGGAAAAGCCACTCGAAAATACATCACCAATACGCTGTCTGTCTGCTAGCATGTTAGCCCAACCACCACGATTATTAAACACCCATAAGATGACAATTTGGCCTCATAGAAATAAAAGCAACAATACGCATCAACATCATCACCCTAAGGACCTTAACGAGGCGTTTTCACACGTTGGGATGGATTCATTAGAAACATAAACGTGCATTCATGGGAAGTTAGCTAGCATAAATGTTGGTTGTTAGCATCGTAATAAAGTAGCAAACTTGCACGTTTATAAAGTCTCAGATTAGCTGTTAAAGTAGCAAATCTGAGACTTTATAAACTCACAAATTTGAGACTTGTTTCTCTGAATATTGCCCGCCTCTCTTGGCTACATTTTTTTTCCTACGGTGGCCCGAATACACCGTCGTATTTATGACAAAACAAGAATTTACAAAACAAGAGATCAAAATAGATGCATTTACAAAACAAAAGTATTTGCAGGTATACTAGGAATACAAACAATATAGTAAGAAATATGAAACTAAAGAGGAGGAAAATAGAGGGGAAAAGATAAGAGAGATGCCATAATTTATTATTTAATCCTTTCCATGTTTTTGTGAGACCTGCCTCGGACACTTCCTCCTCAATGATTCACGTACTCCGTCATAAATATAGACATAAACGCTGCCCAAGCTTCGCCCTCTGCAATATCTTTGATATTGAAACATCAATCTGAGTTTAATAAAAATGAATCTTTTCATTCTACCTTTTCTGATACAACTTTAAAATAATGACAGGAGTCACATTAAAAACTCATAGTGGCCGATAACTGACAGACAGTTGAGAAATACCTGATACCTGTTTTTTCCTTCTATTTTTGTGAATCATTGCACAGTTTCGTCTTTGGAACTGAGGGACATTACATAAACATGATGATGTAATTTAGTTTGAGTAAATCCTGACGCTTTCTCACTTAAACCCCCAATTCAGTTACTCATCTACTCTAATTCTATCTGGTTGATTAACATGAGATCTCTGGACGATACGGAAAATTAAGAACAAGAAAGCTGCACTCAGTTGAGTGTGATTGAATGCGACTCCTCTCTGGTTGTATAGAAGTCTATGAGAAAACGGTCCTACTTCTCTCTGCTGGCCACCAGGGGGCGACTCCTCTCTGGTTGTATAGAAGTCTAATAGAAAATGGTCCTACTTCTCTCTGCTGGCCACCAGGGGGCGACTCCTCTCTGGTTGTATAGAAGTCTATGAGAAAACGGTCCTACTTCTCTCTGCTGGCCACCAGGGGGCGACTCCTCTCTGGTTGTATAGAAGTCTATGAGAAAATGGTCCTACTTCTCTCTGCTGGCCACCAGGGGGCGACTCCTCTCTGGTTGTATAGAAGTCTATGAGAAAATGGTCCTACTTCTCTCTGCTGGCCACCAGGGGGCGACTCCTCTCTGGTTGTATAGAAGTCTATGAGAAAATGGTCCTACTTCCAGCATGAGGGTCATTGAGGGGTCTTCTTTCCGTGATGAAGTGTTACTTGGACCTCCGATGACAGCGCTAACAGAGCCAGACTGTGGTCTTGGTGTGCAGCTCCCCGATGTTATCACACGTGTTATTAAAACTCTCCGTGATCGTTGCTGTAATCATTGACTTGGCTGTTGGAATTAAGAGTGAATGGCTGCTCTGAACACTTTGTGGTTTCATAATGTACGGGCGCGGCGGGACCGCCGGCTCGCTCATTCATTTTTATTTATTCTGCCTGATAACACAACAACAAATCTTTTCAGACACATGGCTATTTATAGAGCAATTACAGAGACGGGTTGTTTGCACAAATCGGCTGCGTATGAAATGAACCTCCGGAAAGCTGTAAAAGAATCCCGGCGCCCTTGTTTACTCGTACCTGTGTGTATTGACATCATCAGCACTAATTCATTTGATGGTTCATGACGGCGTCTCGCAGTGAGTTTGTGAGCTGCAAACCTCACAGACACGAAGACGTCACTGAAATGACGATGCAACAGCATCTGAAATATTTCTAAAGATGAATCCTTTTCATCCGTCTCCGCCTGACTAACGCTCTTCATCCCCCACCATTCTCTACGTGTCGGCTCCCTTTGAGCTCCCATGATGCAACCTGTTTTTGTAGCCGTTCACTGGAGGCATCGCCGCGCTGCAATACTCTGCCATATAACTCTTCAAATGAGTTGTTTTCTGTTCGGTGATGACCTCTAAGTAGACGACATCACGAGGCATTAAAACAAAAAAAACGTCATGCATACGACAGCAGAATTAAAGCTGGAGTGTGGAAGATTTGTCTCCCCCCTCTGGCAGCGAGAGTAATTACCATAGGGAGAGTTCATCAGCATCCGCAAAATGATTTGATCCCAAACTTGTTTCCTTCAAAAGATACACCTGATCATGAATACAACCTATAATACCCACCGGGTCTCTGTAGGCCTTGGGGGTCCCTCCACCAGGTCTCGTTAAGCCTTGGGGGTCCCTCCACTGGATCTCTATAGGCCTTGGGGGTCCCTCCACTGGGTCTCGTTAAGCCTTAGGGGTCCCTCCACCAGGTCTCTGTAGTCCTTGGGGATCCTTGGCCTGGAAACCTTGAAGACTCTCCCTCCATGTGAGTACGTCATGTCTAAAAGACAAACCTATAAACAACAACACAGATAAAAAAACGTGGATCAATCTTCAACTTCATGCTGATCGCAGTAATTCCCTTCGTGATTTTAAAGGATGACTTACTCACGATGATGTCCCCGGCCCGATCTGCATTCAGTGTAATTATTCCATTAAGTTCCGTCTCTGAGGATCTATAACCGACTCTCTTTCAGGTTCTATTGTCCAAAATACCTCAGTTCTATCGATTCTGCCCGACACACAGTAGAATAATGCTGTGCTGACGCCCGGAGATAATTAAAGGCATGAGGAGAGACTCCAACCAGAGAGAGGGAAATAGCTGACACTGTACAGTGTGTGTGTGTGTGTGTGTGTGTGTGTGTGTGTGTGTGTGCGTCAATAATATAATGTACCACTTTGAGCCCACCTACCATAGTCTTCTACTTATTTTAGGTATCCAGTCAAACAGCCAGAAAAAAACAACATAGTTCTTCTTCTTCTTCTTCTTCTTCTTCTTCTTCTTCTTCTTCTTCTTCTTCTTCTTCTTCTTCTTCTTCTTCTCCTTCTTCTTCTTCACTGTAAACCACACTGTAGTCATCCATCTATTATTGTAGCTCAAGGACAAATATGCAATTTCTCCCTGAATTAATGAAGCGTTTCTTTTTTTTCTTTTCTTTATTTCTAACGCTTGAATAAATGGGATTCCTTGAGCACAGGAAGCAGGGAGGAGAGAGGAGGATGGTGAAAAGAGACGGGGGAGGAGGAAGAGTGAGGAGGAGGAAGAGTGAGGATGTATGAAATGATAGTGGGAGATTTCGTTCAATAACTGGGGCATTGAAGAGAAGTGGAAGGACGGCCTCGGTGGTTCGGGAGAAGGTGTGGGAAGACCTGAACGTGGTATTTCCCAGTTCCCATGGTAACATCCCTCCCCCCCCCCCCCCCCCCCCTCCAACAGCACACATCTTTCTGCTGCTCCCATTTTCAAACCCAGTGGGAGAACGTTCCGCCCTCCAGTATGTTAAACACTCACATATGGAAACCTTTCTATACATATTTAATTTCAGATAATTATTGTCATTTTACATAAATGTGTATGTAATTAAGGTACTCTTTAAAGGAAAAGAGTTCATCATGGTTAATGGAATGAAAAATGGTTCCTAAATTTGAATTACAGAACGTATACATAAATATAGGAAAAAAAATGTACCTTAAAACTAAAGAAAAATGTTAAATTGTTAGTATGGACATAAACCTTTATATAATGAGCTACATATTTAATTACAGGTCATAATTTTCATTTCACATACATGTGTATGTAATTAAAGAAAGCAGAACATACTTTATAAATATTATAGTAATTTTACTTAAAAAAAATGAGAAACAAATGTAATTTTCTATTATTGGCACAATTCTTAAAATAAAAGTTGGTTTCTTAATTTAAAGATAATGTCAGAGTTTTAAATGGAGAGAGAGGGAGCAATTTTCAGAGAAAAAGTTTGCTACTTTGTTACGATGCTAACAACCGGCACTATGCTAGCTAACTTTCCATGAATGTACACATTTATTTATCTTATTAATACATCATTGTCATCTTATGGGTGTTTATTGATCGGGGCAGTTGGGCTAAGATGCTAGCCGTAGCTTTTACTTGTTGTCATAGCAACGGCAAAGCTACCACCAGCATCTTAGCCCAACTGCCCAATCAATAAACACCCATAAGATGACAATTAAGGAGGTGCGTTGTGATGGATTCATTTGAAAAATAAATGTTCGTACATTCATGGGATGTTAGCTAGCATAAATACTAGTTGTTAGCATCATTATAAAATGTATAAACTTGCAAATTTGCTACTTTATAAATGTCTGAATATTGCTCCCTCTCTCGGCTCATTTTTTTTTTTTGTTTTCCTACAAATGCCCAAATACGCCGTCGTACGGATGTATACTCGATCAGCGAGACATTTCTAAGGGCCTGATTATGCTTCCGCGTAGTGATCACGCAACAGCAACGCAACGGCGACGCAGTTGCTTGTAGACCATGATGGTTCTGCGTTGGGTTTACGTGTCGAAATGCAATTCAATGCCACACCGGTAAAGGGCGCTATGTTTTTTGTAAAGACTGACACGACCGACGAGACTCTTGACGTATATTGTCGTTAGCCTCGTTATAGCCTATTTGTTTACTTTCCGGCTTTAAACATCCACAATTTTTCAGAACCTGGTGTTTTATTTCTTTGTGCAAAAGCGACAAGGTGCAAACAATAAAACGAGGTGAAAACAATAAAAGTAGCCTTTTAAAAGTTTAAATGGCGGTGTTTATGAATGGAAACCGGATAGCGGTTTGGGCCACACTCAAACGTCCCAAAATGCATTGCTGCTCTCCATGGCGTGTGACACAACAATTAAATTTAAACGGCACTGAAACCATCGCTGTGGTGGATTTAAACGTCATGATGGTGGATTCATGGGCTGCTAACACTCCGACATGCAGCACTTCATTCTATTTATGTTCAATCAGAGGCACGTTACGATTTATTTGACAAACTCTTTGTCGCTGACTGTCGATTAGATTGATGCACAGCGACGGAGCAGCCAATCAGAGATCGGAAGTCAAATTGTTGACGCTCCGCTCTCATCGACTGCAACAGCCTTTTTTTTAAATAGGAAATAAAAACAGGGTTAAAGAATGCTGATGGAGCCTAAAAAAATAAATCAATAATATTTATACGCCCTTATGTACAAGGCCCCACAAATCTTTACGACGCCATGAAAGTCGTTTGTCCAATCAAACGACTTATAGAGTCGACGATGTCCAATAAACACACACACATGCATCATATTTCAGCTGGATCGGTGCATGAAGTGAAACGCTGCAGACCTCCGAGAACGTTCATGTTTCACATCCGGGGAACCGACTCGTTTAAAGGACCAAACCACCGAATTCTGATTCATCTCCATAGCAGAGATTCAGTCTTCAACATGTTGTTTATCACAGTTATGCTCCTCCTTACATTGTTGTTCTATTCATGTCTCACATGCTGCCTTTGAAAATGACTTTGTTTTTGTTCTATTTATCTATTTTTATACTTTAGATGTTACACTGGTTTGGCAAACAAGGAATTTCATTTCGCAGGAAAACAAGTTTTACTGTGCATATGATAAAAAAACGCTTTGAACCCTGAAATCTTGTATCTTTACTTTAGTAGGTCTCAGTTTTAAGATAAGATAATCCTTTCTTAGTCCCACAGGGGTGAAATGAGCAGGTTAAAAATAATACAAAGATAATTCAACCTCCATTCATAACGGTGTGTAAAAACACTACTTTTCAGTCTCTGGGTTTATGTAACTCAGCAAATATCAAATTCCTGTATCAGATCACGTCTGAAGCTAAGAAGCAGGTCGACTTGTTGTTAATATCCGGCTGCTTCCACTTCACTAATATGAAGACTCATGCATTTATCTGATGTTGGCAATCATTTTTTTTTTTTTTTGGTTTGTTTTTGCTCCTCGTTATTATATCGGCCTTTAAAACCCCCTCAGGCCGTCACGGTAAACATGTTGATGATCTAGGTGGTTTGCTTGGACTGAACTTAAAAAAAGGAAGAACTGCAGCTTGTAAAAAAAAAAAAAAAGGTCGTCTGGCTTCACGGTTGCACCTTTGATGGCCGAGGCCGGCGGAGAGAGTTAGAGATCCTGATTTATGGCCTCTGCAGGGCGCCGGCGTGTCAGAGGGGAGCAGATGTAATCGCACTGATTCGGTCAAGGAGGCATGATGGGTAATGGAGTGGGAGTGATTCGATTAGCAGGAGGCTGCTGGGCAATGTAGTGTTTCTAATTGAGTTGCTAGGATGATGTCCTGCCCTGCACCGTGTGTGTGTGTGTGTGTGTCTTAAGGTAGTCTGTTATAAGCCTGTCAAGGCCTGACACACACACACACACACACACACACACACACAACATGGATCTTTGCAGACGAGCAACCAGGTGTTCGTTCATGTGGCTTAATGTTGCATAAATGCCGTTGCCTCATGACAGCAATTTGAGTTAATGGCAGCAGATAAACGATGATTTCCACAGAGAAACACTCATTACAAGCCGATAAAACAGACGTTCACAGTGACAGTGACGAGCTGATACGTGCTAGATGTATAGAGATGTCCTGGGAGGATGCTTTACACCACGGCGGCATCACCTGATATGTGGCAACACTTCCTTCAAGAGAATTCTGGGATATTTCTAAAGAGAGATTAAAACACAGCCGCAGAGAAAGCAGCCGAGATCTCCATACAGATAAATAGATTTTAATCTCATCGTGAGTTCTGGAGGAGACCCAGAATGAGGACTGGGAAAAGGGCGAGGGAGAAAAAGTGTGGAAGAGGATTTAGAGTTGGGCAGAAAGGGAAAATGCAAGTTTTATTATTAGAATACTGGTACTAGATTATTTTGCCAGCGTTGTCTCTTCAAACAGAAAGCAGGATTGCCAAGATATTTATGTCTACATGACCTTATTCTAAGTGTTGATGGAGCAGCTACAGGGTTAGTATAACCTACCTCCGATGGAGCCAGACTCCATTCAGAAAACAAGCCTTTTAATAGTCGTTTGCTTGTTGCTTGCAGACCGACCTAACAAAGCAGGTTTTCTGACTTTTTACAGATCGCCCTTATTCTGTAGTTACTATGGCAACATTTGTTTATCAGTTTAACTTCAACTTCAACTTTACTTTATTTATAGAGCACTTTTCATACATAAACATGTAACACAAAGTGCTTTACACACATCAAAAAGCAAAAACAATTACAAATAAAGCCTCTTTATTGCAATTAAATCACAATAAAAGTGTTTATTTTGAGTTAGTAAACCAGCCGATGTGTGTCACAGCAAAAGTGGTTATTTTCAGGGATCCATGAGTGTTTAAACCAGTATGTCTGTGTATATATATATGTGTGTTTATAAAACGGTCTGGTCGTAACAAACCCGATCTCGTCTCTCTACAGTCCTTGCTGCTGATTCGCCAGGAGATGGTGGTTTCCCAGAAGAAGCTCGGCGACTTTTGTGAGGCTCTGAAGCAATACCTGAAGAACGTCTCCACCCAGAGAGACTGCTTTCAGTAAGCCTCACTCCTGCAACTGCTTTTATTTTTATTTTTTAACATGCTCCGTTTCCACTGTTTTATTAAGTGCGACCTCCATCTTTTTCCTCCTGCTGGTCTTTGGTGTTTCACGCTGGTATTTCATCATCTTTAGTCTAAAACGGTACCTCCCAGGTGGTTTGGATCAGTGAGATGCTAATATCATAGCGCACAGCCAGTGCATATGATATTGCACCTGTAATAAAGTCTGATGTACACACACGGTGCATATTTTAAACCTCCCTCTCTTAAGCCTGGTGGTGCTGTGAAACCGGTCTTAATATCTAGAGAGATTTCTCCAAATCCCAGACTCAATATGCTGCATGCAAACTCCAGTCCAGAGTCATGTATAGGGATATATTCGTCCTTGGCGAGACTTCAAGGTTCTGGCTCTGATGCAGCTCTTCTGTTTGTCTCCCGGCAGTTACTTTGATGATCAGTGTATTATATACACCCAGGACTAATATATGAGTATTTCAAAAGCAGGTAGTAAAAAAACTAATTTTAACATTTGCACCCAGCTCATTCCCGTTTAGATCAGCGCATGTTGCAGAATAGTGCCACCGGCCGCCATCTTTTAATAGTATGATGTCTGTGGGGGAGGCAGGAAATCCTCAAAAATCATCAGGATGGAGAGATGATGGGAAGGAGACCAGGCCAGAAGTTTGAGAGTCAGAGCAACTTGTTTATCTTTGTGGTTATGAAGTGATGAGTTGCTATAATGGAAAAGTTGCTCACACAAGATCAAAGCCGTAGAGAACCGGAGCACCGGACTCTGAATGGGCGTCGCTACCTTTTTCATCTGTCTTTTTCTGTGATGCTGATCCGACCACTGTTTCATACAAACATTATGGTGACTTTTTTCATGAATTTTTTTTCCGACATACTATGACTTTTTTTGTGACTTTGATTTAACTTTTTCAACAAGCTATACTATGATTTTTTTGACATACTTTGACCTTTTATGACTTTTTTCTACAAATGACTTTTTTTTTTTAAATTTACAAACTATTCTGACTTTTTTTTTTACTTTTTTCGACAAACTATTCTATGACTTTTATGACATTTCAACATACTATGACATTTTTGTGACTTTTTTCGACATACTGCTTTTTTATTACTTTTTTCTTCAAACTATTCTGACTTTTTTGTTACTTTTTTTCGATATGTGACACTTTTTTTTACTTTTGCGACAAACAATTCTGACTTTTTTCATGACTTTTTTTCAACATACTTTGACTTTTTTATGACTTTTCTACAAACTTTTTTCATTACTTTTTTTTTTCGATGTGACTTTTTCAATTACATTTTCCAACATGCTACAGGTATGCTATAACTTTTTTATACTACTTTTTTATACTGTACTTACTATGACATTTTTCTACCTATACTTTTACTTTTATTACCTTTTTATGACTTTGACATACGTACAATAACTTTACGACAGGATAATACACTTATTTATTGATAATTCACATTTATTTATAGATCACTTATCAAAACAAGTACAAAGTGCTTCACATTGAGAAAATAAAATACCATGGTGAAAGAGAAAATACCTTAACAGCAAGATTATAAAATACAATAAAATAAGCCTGCAACTCAATTCAAATCGGGATAAATTACTGTGTACTGTACACATACCACACTGATTTTTTTCTTCAACATACTACATTGACTTTTTATGACCTACATCACAGCCCTGTTCAAACCCCTCAGTAAAACATGAGTAACAATACAACCAGTAGAGGCAGCAACGGGGCCCCCTAGTGTTACCAAGGAGGAGGGTCGTCACACATACAATATACTGTATATGACTAATATACATGATGCTTCCTGGACATTCTATACTAGGATTTTTTGGCATACTTAGATATAACTTTTTACAACATACTTTACGATAAATTCTTTTGATTTCATCAATGATTCTTTTAAAAGTCACTTTACTTTGACGTTTTTATTTAAATTTTAATGGCATACTATGCTTTTTTTCTCTGTCTCTCCTCCCTCTACATCAGTGTGACCGCGGTGCGTCTGCCGGACGGTTTGTCCTTCGTCGTCTACGAGTTCTGGGACGGAGAAGAGGAGTGGAAGAGGTGAGTTTTCATCACATGATCGCTGGTTTGTAAAAAAAAAAAAAAAAAAGATTATATACTTGTATATTAAAAAAAAGCATTGATGCAGTTAAAGTCACAGTCAGGTGGGAAGTAAGTAAGTACAAATACTTTGTTACTGTACTTAAGTAGAATTGTCATGTGACTTTACTTGTAGTATTTATTTTTCTAATTGTTTACTCCCTACATATTCAAAACTTCAGTTTTAATTTGAGGGGAATTATCTTTTCTTTTTTTCTTATTAATACTTTTTAATCTATACTTTGAGGACATTTAAACAGCCTGTACTTTTTCACTTTTACTTGAGTAAAAAACTTGACTCTGTACTTTTACCAGAGTGTATCTGGAATTCTACTTTAGTATCTGAACTCCTACTTGGGTATCTGCACTTTTACCAGAGTATCTGTACTTCTACTGTAGTATATGTACTAAAAACGAACCGAAGCAGCAAATGGAATCAAACATCTGCAAACGTGGAGACAGTGGGCTCATCGCTGCAGAGCGTTTCGTTCCTAAAGCATCTCAAAGGCATCAAAGGCCATTCGTGAGTGTGGACATTAGTTTGGTTTCTCTGAATTCCTGCTGGTCAGCTCCCCGACTCCTCCGACGGTTGGACCGGATTCCTCCATCTCCATTTAATTAGCACTCTTGGTGAGTCAGGCCGGGTCACAGTGATTAAGTGATGGAGGCGGTGGCAAAAGGCTGCTGATGGAGCCGCCTGCTGATCCGGAGTTTCTGCTCCGCTGCTCCCAGCATCAATATTTCAGCTGTTACAGTAAAGGCTGAGTTAAGAGTGTGTGTGTGTGTGTGTGTGTCTGTCTGTGTCTGTGTGTGTGTGTGTGTGTGTGTGTGTGTGTGTACACTCTCTCACCCTCCGGTCTGATTCCAGGCACCTCCAGTCGGCCCCCAACAAAGCCTTTCAGCATGTGAAGGTGGACACGCTGTGCCAGCCGGAGTCCATGTCCTCTGTAGCCGTGCCGGGTAGGTGCACTTCATCCGTCAGGTCAAAATATAAGGAGCATTCCAACCATTTCAACGTCTCACTGCATGTGACCAAAGTCAGAACAGGGGTGTTGCAGCAGAGACGTGGTATGGAAGCCTTTACATGTGGGAACATATTTCTTTTATTTTTGCAATCCAATTTTTATTTTTATTTAAAAAACAGACCGAAAGAAATATTTATTTTTGCGATCTAATTTTTTTTAACAAACAATATAGCATATACAGACTTAAAAAAATTTTTTTTTCTGGATTCTATTTTTTTTATTTTTTTTTATTTAAAAAGAAAAAAATGTAATAAACAGACAAAAAAATCTAAAACAAAATAGCATATACGGGCCAAAGGAAATTTTTTTTTTTCGATCTCATTTTTTTTCCCCAGTACAAAATAGCATATACAGACAAAAATATATATATATATTTTTGCGATTTAATTAAATTTATTTTTTAAACAAAATAGCATATAGAGTAAAAAAATATTTTTATTTTTTGGAATCTAAATTAATGTTTTATTTAAAACAAAAAATTGCATATACAGACCAAAATTTTTAGTATTTCTTTTTTTGCAATCTAATTGATATTTCAAGCAAACAATATAGCATATACAGACCACAAAAATATTTTTGTTTTTTTGTATATCATAAATATAAATCCAATGTTTTATTCATCCTGGAAAACCAATATGGCATGGCTTCACTCGGAAACATGTCCTGTACGGAAGACCGATACTGCCGAAATGCTCAACTTTTTAAAAAAGATTCCAGAAAAACAACAGAAGTATCCAGAAGCTAGTCGCTAATTAACTGAAAGAAAAAAGGAACGTTAAAAAATTAATTAAAAAAATGAAATGCACGATTACAATAAAGAACTGAACCCCTCCCCCCCGGGCCTCACTTTCTCTCCAAACCTGTCTCACCTCTCTCTGTCTTGCAGCCGCCTGGTGCAGTGTGAACCGGGACTGAGCATGAAGACATTCGCACAACGCCACGACTCCTGAACTCCCACCTCCTCCTGAACACCCACCTCCTCCTGAACTCCCCCCCCCCCTCACATTCCTTAACTCTTTTTGTCAGTACATGTTTACACAGTGCAAATGAATGGCGTCAACTCCAGTGAAAATTGAACAAAGTGTGTTTTACAGTGTGAGAATACTTAATAATTTTTGCCGGCTCAACATGTTGGATTATGTTTCATGTTTCAAGTAGCTTCGAGCCACTTAAGTGGAGTTTGTCATGTAGCAAGGACTCTGCCGTTGGGTTTTTCATGTAGCAGTAGTGCATTCTGGGGGATGTGTTTTTTTTTTAATTATTTTTTATGTTTGACCACAGGAAGCTAATCTTTTTCCAAACATGACATTATTCTCACATCAGCCGAGGAAACGAGGACTAACCTGGATCTGCAGACCTCGTTGATTTGATCGCATTCTCAGGAAAACCCAACGCTTCAATTGAGCTCAACAGTTGGCTATCGTCTCTCTAAGTCGTAATATAAGATATATTTATTGTCATTGTACAAGTACAACGACATACTGTTGGAGCAAGCCTGTAGATGCCTAACAACAGTAAGAAAAAGTGTGCAGATGCAAGTACTAAACCCAAAATACAAATATGAAACCCAAATATGCAAAATATACATACTAACAATACACACATTTTGCAAGGAAAATACAATAAAATAATATAATATATAATATATATATGATGGTGAAACCTTGCTTTCGGAAGTCTGCCAAAAAGAATACACCAATAATCCACTATAAAGATATAAATTATCTTTATGGTGGGGTTACAATCGTAACGTTTTAAACGACCCTTCGGATCGGCTGCTGTGAGAGTAATGTCCGTTAAATAAACCCAAACCTCTGAAGCCAAAACATCTCGATCCTATTAGTGGATCAAAAAGGTGACATCACTTACGATCAGCCAATAGGAGAGGCCCCGAAGAGACGTCTTCACAAATATCTGGGTTTGTAGACGAGTCCGATCTGTGGAATCATAGCGCCGGAGTTACGCTCGTAACTTTAGGTTTTAGAACGCTCACTTCTGCACTCTTATTTAAACTTCTTCACGTAGCTTTTATTTCACTTTGGGGGTCTAGTCACGCAATCAGTGATTTGTCGAGCGTCTGCTGCTACCTTTGAGACGATAAAGGCCTCGCCGTTCTCCACGCAGCTAAACTTTGTTTCCTTTCCTGCCTTCCGTTTGCGTATTTCTGCATCCGAAGCTGGCGGTGGGGGTTAGCTAGCTTATATTAGCCGTGTAAGTCTAGTAGAGATTGTACATAATGAAAAATGTGTCTCTATTATGATTCTATTTGTATTTCGTGACATCTTTTTAGTGCAAATGTTTCTCCTCAGTGAAAGTGGCAGTTAGCTTTTTCTAGGCGCTGCAGCTTCTCCGAAATCTTTGTTTGAATCCGAAAATCACCCTAACGACATCCAATATGAAGCCTTAAACATCGCCACGCGGTCGAGGAGCTTTTAAGGGGTTTTCAAAATAAAAAAGGTGCGATGTGAACTCCCAGCAGGGAGATGCTGAACCGGCGGCCCGTCAGCGCGGACCTGTCGGCATCAGATTACACGTTGGTATAAATGACGTTAACTTTGAAACACTTCACATCGCCTAGCACACTGTAGCTAATAGCAACCACCTCAGCATCAATATCGCCAACACACGACGATCATGTTTGTTGCCACTATTAACCCAAAACCGAAGGTCTCAAAACCGACAGAAAAAAATGTCAGCTGGGTTCGCCTTTCTCCGACGACAAGAAAAAAGCACGACATCTGGAAGCTACGATGAGCCGAACTTCCCCGTTTGACATGCAATGAAAGTCTAATTTGCAGAAAATCGTCTACAACAGTTTGGCTCTAATTGGCAGGCCGATTCGTGCTGGAAAACGCTGGAAAAAACTATAATTCGGTAAATCGGTGGAGCTTACATCCAGAAATCAACCGTTGATGAATTCAGGTCAAACATACCCAGAACGCCACGACCATCCCACCACTGTCATCCAATCAGACGCTCAGAAAGCACAACGTACAAACGAGTGATTATTGTGATTAAAAGATAGATAGAGTATTTAAAAAAAGATACATAGTATTACCCGTTTATCTGCTTCTGGATCACTCTTTACGACTATATTTTCAAAAAACTCAAACCGGTGCCATCTTGCCATCCACCTCACTGTCGGGTCTATTTTCACGTGAATGACAGTACTGTGGTAGCAGCGCGGGGGGATCCGGCTAACGCTAACACGGAGCTAGCGCCGCGCTGGGCTGCATTGAGCGGAGCAGGACTGTGTTGAATATTATTACATATTTATATACGGTAACAGAAGTACAGTCAGCTTATTGGACAGGCATGCAAAGACGTGGCTGCGTTATCTGTGAAATGTCTCTACTAATCTCTGTGACAACGCTAAACGCGCCCTGTGGACTTTTTTTTTTTACCGCTAGCAGAGCGAGTGGGTCCGGTACGGCTGGTTTCACAACGTTGTATTGATAGAAGGTTTGTAGAAGTGGAGCGATAAGAAAAACACGGATGAGAACAACGCAAATCAAAAATATGGGAAAGGGCTAGCTAAACTGGAACTAGTGGGGGTTTAAAACAGCTAAATCAGATTATTAAGAAGTATTAAGAAGTGACATTTAAGTATTTAAAGTTGTCACTGTTTTTACGTGGCTACATGATAAATTACCCATAATCAAAATGACATGCTAGTTTACGCTCAGCTTTTTGGGCATTTACCCGTGAATATACATTTTTAAATATCTACGAGAAAACATTACCTCCCAAACACTTCTCATGAAATATAATACTACATTCACACACATAATGTAAATGTGTTATTTGTTACATTCTGGCTGTTTTTAAAAACGTGATTCACAAACAGTTTTTCTATCTATAAGAGAATCGTTGCCGTGTGGCGTCATCAAGCCGTAACTTTTTAACGTTTAAAAACCCAAATGTCTCTGAATCCAAAACATCTCGAACGTAATAGTGCATCAAAAATGTGACGTATATATCGTAGAGCCGGGGTTATGATCGTAACTTTTAGGTTCCAAAACGCTCACTTTCAGACTCATCGTGTGGATGACGACAACAACTTTACCTCAAACAGTCAGACGTCTTTAATCTCTCAGAACTCAATATTTGATATTTGATCTGGCCGTCTCCGTCTCTGCATCACTTGACTGGTTTACCCTGAAAACTTCAGTTAAGGTTCTTTAACCTACGTCCTGAAGGACTTTGCTTCATATTAACACAAAATTCTCACACACTTAGAAAAAAAAAGGATCTGAGTAAGACCTAAGACGTTAATCTCTCTTGCATCACATCTGCAGACAGTTTGAATTAAACCTCGGATTCCGACGGTCATTAAATCTCAGCTCTGACGTGATTTAATAAACAAGTTTCGAACCCACAAGCATTAAAACTGCAGATAATGAATATTTTTAGAAAAGCTCCACAGGGCGCCTTTAATCTGTCACTTCCAAAAAAAACAAGTAATATACTGCACTTCTGTGCCAAATGTTTGCGTTGAAGAAGGATCTCTTAATAAAAACATAAAGCCATATTGCATGGGTTGGTGTTTTACATGTCCTGCTACAGCGATAGCCATCGAGTGCTAAATGCGGCCCACACGCTCCGAATAAAAACGGCCTTTCCTGTCGATACATTCCTGAATGTCTCTCAGACTGTGCGACCCGTTCTTTTTCTACCCCCCCGTGCTTCGCCGTACAACGGAAGAGTTACGTTAGCGACGCTTAAAGAGTCGGCAGGTTCACCTCAGCGATCCCGAGCCAAAGCCGCGGCGAATCTTCCGACCGAGCCGTAACTCCTCCCTTCGACGGCCGTTCTTTTTTCTAACCTTCGACTGAGTGCATGTCAACTGAATGTCCAGTAACTTCTTTGCCGTAGTATTTAGGCCAAGCTACTCCTCAATGGGTTTTGTGCATTTCTTACCTTCTTTCTTTTTCTAGTATTACTAATGAAAAAAATCTATGATATAAAATATATATATATTACGACTAGAAAAAAAAATGGCATACGAGAATGAACATTCACTTTTATGGCAAAAATGTTTAACGAAATATTAATTCTTAATGTATGTTTCAGTAAAAAAAAAAAAAAAAACAGCTTTCTCTTACGTGTAGAGACTTAAATGCAGGGATGCAAGTATTATATTTGGTCTTTAAAGGATATCTTGTTGAAATTCTAGATTATGTAGAGTGATGCAAATTCAATAAAACTATAAAACTGAAAACTGTGCCTCGTGGTTTTAATTTGAAATCCTGCTGGTGTTTTATTTTCATTCCACTTATTTTCCAAAAGTATTATCAACTTAATGCATCAAAGGTAGAAGTACTTGAGTTATTTTAGATATATTTCTGATGCATTATGAATTTAAACAGAAAATTCTTGGAAAACAAATAATCTTTAATAATTAAATAATGTATGACCCACTTTGATTCTGAGCATTAAACAGCTGGAGTTTCAAATCAAATCCCCAAAAAATTGACATTCAATGAAAGTTTCATATAAAAATTATTTTATTCAATTATCTTTTCATTAACTTAATATCCAGGGTTAATGTGACTACAACTTTATCAAATATCAGAATGCTTTCTTTTAAACATACGGGGCAAAAAAGAGAAATTATAACAAGACGTATTTACACACTTGCTTTGAAATATACAGAAACATCAAAATATCCTCCTAGTGGAGCGCCATTAAGCCCCGCCCACTTCAGACGAGTTCAGTGTTCATCAGATCAGCGAGGCAGACGGAGCAACGAACCCACGTGAAGGAGGCGGACCTGGACTCTGAAGGACTGGGTCTAGTCCAGAGGGTGAAGGTCATGTCCGGTTTTACAGTCCACGGGGGTCACAGTTCACCACAGGCTCTTAAGGGGGGCGAGGAAAGGGTTTTATGAGGATCCAGGAGGGGGAACCAACGGTTCAGATCTTTCCCAGGATCTGCATGACGGCGGTGGTGGTGCTCTGGCCGAAGATGAACGCTCCACAGAGCAGCGTCACGACCCCCCACAGGGTGAGGACGACTCTGGAGACAAGGGACGGAGAGGGACGTAAGTCTGGGTCTGTGGTCCCCCAGGGGTCTAGATAGTAGCTCACATTAGTCCAGAGACCAGACCAGACTATGTGGAGGAATCAGAGACTGTCTGTGGTCCAAACAACAAGGTCTCTGCTGTATTTATGTCTAGATGACCTTATATGGAGTGTTGATGGAGCAGCTACAATGTTAGCGTAGCCTAGCACCATCAACCAGACTCCATTCAGAAAACCAGCGTTTTAACCGGTTGTTTGCTCGTCGTCCTGCAGACAGACTTTAACAAAGACGGTCTCTGGTACCTCGTACACGTTGAAGAGCGAACGTCGCTGACATTCGATGTTTGTCTCCTCGGATCCCCGTTTGTTTACAGAGCATTAACATGTAAATGAGTTGGTTTCCCCTCACCTGGTCTTCCAGGAGACGGGCTCAGACTGCATGGCGAACATCAAACAGAGTCCTGTCCAAAAACACATCACAGGGTTATTTCAGCGTGGCGACGCCGTTCCAGAGCGGCGTGAGCGTGGAGGCGGAGCCTTACCTGGGAAGATGAAGATGAAGAAGGCGCTGATGCCTCCAATGGCGCTGATGACCTTGCTGATGTCTGGCACGAACATGGCGATGAGCAGCGTCGTGAATATCCACAGGACCGTCAGCACGTAGCGGCTCCGGCTTTCGAACGCCGCTGTGGCCACGCCGTCGCGCCGCCGCCGCCAGCTCAGTAGGGGGTCCTGGATCACGGATCTGAGGCACAGGAAGGGGGGCGTTGAAAACATCGTGACCCAGATGAAAGGCTCTCTCTACAGCTGGATCAACATATAGGATTGAGGATGTGGGCTTGAAGCGGCCGACCTGCCGAGCAGCAGGATGATGGGATAGATGGTGAGGATGGAGACGCCGAACAGCAGCCTGGCGATGAGCATCAGGATGTCGTCGCCGGTGTACGACATCAGGATGTCGGCCTTCACATCCTTTCCGAATGTCAGGTACCCATAAACCCCTGCAGGAGAGAGGATGTGAATCCAGGTTAACATGTCGGGAGCTCGTTATAAATGATGGCGGCGGCGGCGGCGGTCTGACCTGTGAGCGAGTAGATGATGAGACAGAAGATCATGGAGACCACGGAGATGAAGACCCAGTGGGAGAGCCGCTGGTTCTCCATGCTGCTGTAGATGGCGATGGACGCCTCGTGGCACTGAAACACACAGACGAGCTCATTAAAACGGTGACATCATTGTAAAAATCAACATTCATACCTTTTTTAAATGTTTTAATACTAAAGGTTTGGTCTTAGATTTGCATTTGTGTAGTCAAATTATTGTTTTTAAAAACATTCAAATGATATAATCTTATGCCATAATTTGCCTTCATTGGCTCACAGAGGACCGGAGTAGATCCTGACGCATGTTCGGATTCAAAAATCCATTTCTAATCGATTCTGAATCGTGAGAAACCCAAAGATTCCCAGAAACGTATACATCTGCGTATGAAAGATATCTGAAGTAAGACGCCAAGTTAAAGTGGTGACAACAATTTGGCTCTTCATTCAAATCTGCCTTCACGCAGCTCCTTGTTAAAACCACTAATCGGTCCGTGAACGCCGACTCGGCCCGCACGCCAGCGAGCGTTTCCTCCAGGAGGACGAATCGTCCGACAGCCGGTCCCCTGATTGGCTGGGAAACAAACTCCTGAAACCCAATAAGATTCCTGACAGAAAGAAGAGACGAGTCGTCGGGTCAGACGGCCGGATCGTCTCCGATCCCTCCGCCGGCCGGCGTGATGGACCGAGATGAGCGAGTTAAAGGGAGGATTCGGTTCCTTGTCCCCACTTGCCCTCGTCTTCTTTGAACCCCCCCCCCCCCTCTCAGGATCTCATCAGCTCTCTTTTCAGCCTCATCGCGGTGCAATCACTCACCCGGAGGGCGAGCGCTTCTCTCTCACATCCGTCCCTTTTATTAGATCCCGCCAGCATCCCTCGGGGGTTACCGTGGCAACTTGGGAAGTCACACATCAGTCTTGCTTTGGAGCGACAGCACGATGTCTCAGCCTGTTCGCGAGGTTGAATCTTCAAGACCTTCACTGCAGTTTAACACCACGTCACCTCGTTGGGAAACTAACTACAAAAACATCCCGACGGGCAAGCGGTTATTTATTCCTTCACCACCTGCTGGGGAATCACTTTAACGCAGTGAGTGAGCGTTAACAGAGGAAGCCGGCGCTGTTGGACTTCTCACTCCAGGACTGGAAATCAATCATTTTATTGATTTTTAAAAATGCTGAAAAGTAACTTCCCGAGTTTGTAAAAATAACGTTTTTGTTCTCACACATTTTAAATTATCTGTAGAAAGAAATAAAATAAAAAAATAAATCACTTACTAACTAATAACATGAGGATAATTAGAAACAATAGTGGTGCTTTTGGTTTGAAACAGGAAGTAGGTCGACGTTTCTGAACTTCAATCGTTAATCGTGAAAAGGTTAACGCTGGCGGCTTAAATACTCTCTAAAATATGAAACCGTTAACTCCAGCTGGACTTTGCAGGTCCGTCCACTAGAGGGAGTCACGTAGAGAAAACCTGATTAAACCCTCTATAACCCCTGGACAGGCTTCCTTCCTGTTGAAGGTCAAAGTGACCTCAGGTGTTTTAAATGCGATCACTCACCTGGAAACCAAAGCAGATGGTCGGGATGACGCTGAACATGGAGGCCCAGGAGCTGATCCTGCACTCAGACCGGAGGAGGAGAAGAAGCTGCTATTAGGGCTCATAGCGTCGTGGCATTTAGACACACTTCATCGTAAGAGTTCATCTGCCAATCACAGGCCAGAGTAGCGACGTGAGCCCGCCTCTGGCCCGGATTAAAGCACATTTATCATCATGTTTCCTCACAGCGACCTCGTTGGATGAACTTCCTGTTAGGATTTTACAAATTTAAAACTTCACTTTAAAAAAAGAAAAGACACAAAGGTCTGATTAACATTTTGTTTCTTTTTCTTTCTGCGTTTTCATCGAAACGACTGAGGTTTGAGATGAAACACCTCGCTTCAGTCAACAACAGGAAATACAGGGTGCTGAACTTATGTTCACACGATCAGACATTTTGACAGGTACAAAACAAATTTAAAAATAACAATTTGACATTTTTGGACTCACTGTAAAGGCGAGTCCACACCGGACCGAAAATCGGCGTCTTTGAGAGAGTCGGCCTCCGTGACACGAGTCTGCTTGGTGTGGTCGTTCGAATCGGCCCACGTCGGTGTTCATTTCAGCCGATTCAAATGTGTAATCTGCCATGCGAGTCGGTGACTCTTTTACCATTCTGATTGGTGGAGGCTTGCAGCTTGACTAGCGAATCAGTGAAGCCCGGAAGTGACGATGTAAACATACCAGATAACCAGTAGAATCGAAGAAGGTGGTCTAGAGAGGACCGCCTACTTCCGGTTTTCGTGTTTTTTGGCGCACAATACAGATTAGAGCCGCCTGTTGTTTTGGAGACATTACATCTCGCGCAAGCGCGGAACGTATGGCTTCGGCTGTAGTTCCGTAGGTGTGAACCGCTCAAGTCGTTGTTCGAGTCTGCCATGTTAAGTAGCCCGACTTCACGAGTCGGGCAGTCGGTGCGGTGTGGACCCGCCTTAAGAGTGAATACGTGAAGCCGCCAAAACAGAAAAGATATCAAACAAAAATCACTGAAAACACCTGGATGGTGTTTTTCTGTTGTTGTTTTTTTTTTTTAAATAGTGAAAATAATGGAGTTTGATAATTCCCTGCACTCCTGATGGATCCGACACATCTACTCTCTAGACAAGGGATGGAGGATTTCATCTCAGGTCACAATACAAACAAAAACTACAAAAACAACCTGATTCTCATGAATATCATGACACGAGTGATGTGAAAAAGCTGTGCAGGTCGGAAAATGGGATCCAATTTTTAATTAGAATATACAGAATATAATTATATATCGTCACTAAAATAAAAACAATGTGTCCTATATGTCATTCAATAAAAACGTCTCGACTAAATGTGATCCACACAAACGTACCCGTTGGTGTAGAGCGGCGTGATGTGGACCATGACGGGCGCCGTGGTGTGGTACTTGATGACGATGGCGATGGTCAGGTAGGTGGCGGCCAGCGTTCCCAGAACACTGTGACAGGACGGGAGACAAAGAGA